>SJXQ01004304.1:228753-244290 GCA_006408695.1 Aepyceros melampus
TGCTGTGATTCATGGGGTCGCAAAGAGTCAGACACGACTGAGCGACTGAACTGAACTGATCAGCATAAATCCCACCTATGTTTGAAAACCTTGGGTTCTGCGAATAATTGGATCAGCCCATTCACTTCTCTTGTGGATCTTGAAGCCCAGGGTACCTCAGCTCCCTTTGAGCTCCCTTTGAGCTCCCTTTGAGTTACATGAAGGTTTTAACTTCTCATAGACCACAGCAAACATTCCACAGTTAAAACCAGCATATTCATATATGTGGTGTGTGCATGCTCAGTCGTGTCCAACTCTTTACAACCCATGGACAAGCCCACCAGGTTCTTCTAGTCCGTGGGATTTTCCAGGCAAGAAGCAAGAATACTGGAGTGGGTTTTTATTTCCTTCTCCAGGGGATCTTCCAGACCCAAGGATCAAACTGGGGTTGCTGACAATTCCTGCCTTGGCAGGGAGATTCTTTTTGCCACTGAGCCATATGGGAAGCCCAGAGTTATCTAGATATTCATAGTTATCTAGAAAAATTTTTCCCATTAGAAAGAGGATTTCTATGTCTATGAGAATGGAACTGTTCTGTCTGTGAAGTTACTTCTTGCAGATTTTTAGGAAGATTCAGTAGAAGTTCAGCAAGAAATGGACTGAAAGAGTTCCGCAGGACTGGTAAAGGCTGAGACAGAAGGCAGGAAGTGACCAAGCTAACAGGGAGGGAGTGTGTTGGATATTTCACTGAATCTCACATGTGGAATATATGGAGAGATTTGTGTTTGTCTAATTCTCACTGTTAAAAGTCTGTAATCTGGAAGAACAATTAGTCAAACTGGACATGTTGTTCAAAGAAAGAAATAATATCAAAGAAGCAAGCATTCACAAGATCTTGTTTTGTTTTGTTTCTGAGTGACAATTAGAAAACAAATTGTTGACACATGACCTGCTGAATTTCAACTAAATTCAACAAAATTACAGGTGCCGATTGAGCACTTGCTAAGAGCAGTCTCAGTCACATACAGCGTTCCCTGCCAACCTTGAGCTTGGAACCTTTCGAGAAGACCTATAAAAATTAACCCTGATAGATGACTCCACAGAGGCATGCAAGTAATAAAGGCACAGCAGAGCACACCTCTCCAGACACCCACCTTTGGGGAACCATCCCCAAAGTAGTATTTTGCTGACAGTCTCTCTCTTTTTTTTTTTAAGAGTTTTTTCCACCATTTTTCTTTTTTATTTGAAAAAAATTTATTGGGGCATAGCTTCTTTACAATGTTGTGTTCATTTCTGCTGTACAGCAAAGTGATCAGCTATCTGTATACATATATCCCCTCTTTTGGCTTTNGACCTGCATACAGATTTCTCAAGAGGCAGGTCAGGTGGTCTGGTATTCCCATCTCTTTCAGAATTTTCCACAGTTTATTGTGATCCACACAGTCAAAGGCTTTGGCATAGTCAATAAAGCAGAAATAGATGCCTTTCTGAAACTTTCTTGCTTTTTCAATGATCCAATGGATATTGGCAGTTTGATCTCTGGTTCCTCTACCTTTTCTAAATCCATCTTGAACATCTGGAAGTTCCTGGTTCACGTATTATTGAAGCCTGGCTTGAAGAATTTTGAGCATTACTTTACTAGGGTGTGAGATGGATGCAATTAGGTGGTAGTGAACATTCTTTTTTTTTTTTTTTACTTTATTTTACTTTTCAATACTGTATTGGTTTTGCCATACATTGACATGAATCCGTCTCGGGTGTACATGAGTTCCCAATCCTGAACACCCTTCCACCTCCCACCCCATATCAACTCTCTGGATCATCCCTGTGCACCAGTCCCAAGTATCCTGTATCTTGTATCGAACATAGACTGGTGATTCATTTCTTACATGATAGTATATATGTTTCAGTGCCACTGTTCCAAATCTTCCCACCCACTCCCTCTCCCTCAGAGTCCTTTTTTTTTTTTTTTACTTTATTTTACTTTTCAATACTGTATTGGTTTTGCCATACATTGACATGAATCCGTCTCGGGTGTACATGAGTTCCCAATCCTGAACACCCTTCCACCTCCCACCCCATATCAACTCTCTGGATCATCCCTGTGCACCAGTCCCAAGTATCCTGTATCTTGTATCGAACATAGACTGGTGATTCATTTCTTACATGATAGTATATATGTTTCAGTGCCACTGTTCCAAATCTTCCCACCCACTCCCTCTCCCTCAGAGTCCAAAAGTCCATTCTATTCATCTGGTCTCTTTTGCTGTCTCACAGACAGGGTTATCATTACCATGTTGAGCATTCTTTAGCATTGCCTTTCTTTGAGATTAGAATGAAAACTGACCTTTTCCAGTCCTGTAGCCACTGCTGGATATTCCCAATTTGCTGGCATATTAAGTCACCAGTTCCACAGCATCGTCTTTTAGAATTTGAAATAACTGGGAATTCCATCACCTCCACTAGCTCTGTTTGTAATGATGGTTCCTAAGGCCCACTGGACTTCACATTCCAGGATGTCTAGGTCTAGGTGAGTGATTACACCATAATGGTTATCTGGGTCATGAAGATCTTTTTTTTTTTTTAAGATCTTTTCTGTATACTTTTTCTGTGTATTCGTGCCACCTCTTCTTAATATCTTCTGCTTCTGTTAGGTCCATAACATTACTGTCCTTTATTGAGCCCATCTTTGCATGACATGTTCCCTTGGTATCTCTAATTTTCTTGAATTAGAGCTAGCATCATACTCAGTGGTGAAAAGCTGAAAGCATTCCCTCTGAGATCAGGAAAAAGTCAAGACAGGACAAGGATGTCCGTTCTCATCACTTTATTCAGCACAGTTTTGGAAGTCTAGCTATAGCAGAGAAGAAAAAGAAGTAAAGGGAATCCAAATTGGAAAAGAAGAAGTTGAACTGTCAGTGTTTGCAGAGGACATGATACTATACATAGAAGATCCTAAAGATGCTATCAGAAAACTGCTAGAGCTCATCAGTGAATTTGGTAAAGTTGCAGGCTACAAAATTAATACACAGAAACCTATTGTATTTTTATACACTAACAGCAAAAGATCAAAAAGAGAAAATCAAGAAGCAATTCCATTTATCATTGCATCAAAAAGAATAAAATACCTAGGAATAAACCTACCCAAGGAGACAAAAACCTGTGCTTCAAAAACTATAAGATGCTGATGAAAAAAATCAAAGAAGACATAAACAGATGGAAACATACTCCATGATCGTGGATTGGAAGAATCAATATTCGCAAAATGACTATACTACCAAGGAAATCTACAGATTCAAAGCAACCTCTATCAAATTACCAATGGCAGTTTTCACAGAACGAGAACCAAAAAAAAGTCTAAAAATTTATATGGAAACACATAAGACCCCAAATAGCCAAAGCAATCTTGAAAAAAGAAAAATGGAACTGTAGGAATCAAGCTCCCTGATTTCAGACTATACTACAAAGCTACAGTCATCAAAACAGTATGGTACTGGCACAAAAATAGAAATATAGCCCAATGGAACAGGATAGAAAACCCAGAAATAAGCTCATGCACCTATAGTCTATCTAATTAATCAGATTAAATTAATCTATGATGAAGGAGCCAAGACTATGCAATGTTGGAAACACATGGGAAAAACATAAATGTCCATCCACAGAGGAATGGATAAATAAGATACATGTGATAGACAGACAGATATAGATATATAGAGATATAGATATAGATATATATAAGATGTCATACATATATATGTGTATACACACACACACAATGGAATATTACTCCGCCATTAAAAAGAATGAAATAATGCCATTTTCAACAACATGGATGGAGCTAGAGAGTGTCATATTGAGTGAAGTAAGTCAGACAGAGAAGGATAAATATCATATCCCTTATATGTGGAATCTAAACAACATTGCATAGGAACCTGGAATCTTAGGTCCATGAACCAAAACAAATTGGAAGTGGTCAAACAGGAGATAGCAAGAGTGAACATTGACATTCTAGGAATCAGCGAACTAAAATGAACTGAAATGGGTGAACTTTACTCAGATGACCATTATATCTAAGAATTGATGCTTTTGAACTGTGGTATTGGAGAAGACTCTTGAGAGTCCCTTGGACTGCAAGGAGATCCAACCAGTCCATTCTAAAGGAGATCAGTCCTGGGCGTTCTTTGGAAGGAATGATGCTAAAGCTGAAACTCCAGTATTTTGGCCACCTCACGCAAAGAGTTGACTCATTAGAAAGACGTTGATGCTGGGAGGTCCTGGGGGCAGGAGGAGAAGGGGATGAAGAGGATGAGATGGCTGGAAGGCATCAATGAGTGGATGGACATGACTTTGAGGGAACTCTGCGAGTTGGTGATAGACAGGGAGGCCTGGCATGCTGTGATTCATGGGGTTGCAAAGAGTTGGACATGAATGAGCAATTGAATTGAACTGGAAAAGAAATTATACAAATGAACTTATTTACAAAACAGGAAGAGACAGACTTAGAAAATGAACTCATGGCTGCTGTCGCCTGCAGTAAATGCTGCCCTTTCCTTCACCACAACCCTGTGTCAGTAGACAGCTTTTTCTGCACACAAGGCATAAGACTCAATCTTGGTTCAGCAACACCTTGACATGAGGAGAGAGAAATAAGGCAGGAAATAACAAAAATAAGTAGAGAAAGGAAAAATAAATGAGCAGTAAGGAAAATCAGGAATGAGCTAATAAGGAATAAAGAGTTAATAAAGAGGTGAAAAAAAGAAGACAGTAGGGAGGGAAATGCAATTGACCGTGGAACAAAGCAGCTTTGAACTAGACGGATCCACTTGCACATAGATTTGTTTTTCCAATATTAAATAATATAGACCACACAATTGGTGACTCATTGATCTGCAGATGTTGGCCACAAACAGAGAGGAATCTCAGATATGGAGGTACTGTGGCTACAGATGATCAGCTATAATTTATATGTAGATTTTAGACTGTGAGGAGAGTTGGCCCACAAGGGTCAACTGTACATGAATAGTGGCTGATCAACTACCATACACATCAGGTTTAGCCAAGAGCAACCACAAGGCTTTCCCTTCACCCTCCAGCCAGGACAGCTGCCGCCCAGCCCATAACAAGCCCATGGCCTCAGCTGTGGCTGCAGCACCCCCTCAGTAGACACCAGATGACTTCGTCTCACAGTCTTGCCATTGAGACCTGCACACTGAGCTGTGTGTAAACGATGTGTGTTCCTCTGTCGAGAGGTGACATTGGAAAATCTCTCAGAGACACTTTCAAGGGAGGACTGGTTCGGGGTTGTCTGGATGTGGAAACAGTACGCACTGGCACGACGTTCAACATCTGGACCATCTAACGCAGACACGGGCCCAGCGCCCGGCAGCTAGAGCCGGTACCCATCCCGCAGGATCCGTCACAGAGCAGTGCAACGCTGACGAAACTCTGAGAGCGGAATCGAGTTACAGTGAAGCCAGATCTGCAGGGCCTGGATCTGAGTCTGGTACTACCCTCTCTCACTAACACGGTAAAGAAAAATGGCAAACTCAAACCTTCTTACAAGAGAGAGTCAATAAACCTTGGTAGGATATTAACTTGGATTTTGCTGGACCTGCGATCCACGGTTCAGCTCTCTTTGACGGTGAGGGCTGTTTTGACGGTGAGGGCTGGCTTGCTGGGTTCCAGCCCATGACCTGGTACAGTGCCAAATCCAACCTGACAAGGAATAACTGTGGTGCAGTACAGGACTGGGGACATCCAGCTGCATGCTATGGAGTGACTCGGGGGACACAATTTGGAGGATCAGTTTAACAGAAAGAATACAAAGCACGGAAAAAAAAAAAAAAAGAATACAAAGCACGGGATAGTCAAGTGAATGTTGCTTGGATATTAGGTATCAGCTGCACTCATTTGGGTATTCCAGCTAAATGTCAGTTCTTTTGTAAAGTATCCTTTGTTTTGATGATAAACATTACTTCTGTTTCTGCAAAAGTCAACAATTCTGGTTCAAATGGAATGAGCTACATTTAGATGGTGTGTCTGGTGTGAAGCTGACGTGTCTTCTGGTAAACAGGAAGAGCATTACTGTTGGAGGCCATAAACCTGCAGTTTCTCTGGGGTGGGAGGTTCACCTACATGTAGAAACCCCTAGCAAGAGATATCAGAAGCTGGTCTTGATACAATTGCCCTGTGACCAGCAGGCTTCGATCTCCCTCTCCTGATCCCCAGTCACCGAAGCAAAGGATCATCTACAGAACTGTATGTTCAAAGTGTGGACAATTTTAAGTAAAACGGCTCTCTAGCTAAATAGAGATTCCCAGTCTAGTTGCCAAGGAGGCAGTCCTCAGTCACCTAGGCATTATTTAGTCAATGAGGAAATCAATCACATGATCTATGAAAGAAATGGAGTTTTATTCAAGCTAAACTGAGGATAGTAACCCAGGAAGAGCCTCCCAAAAAGCTCCAGAAACTCTTTTCCCAGTTTTAGATCCGTGCCTGGTTATATAGGTTTTCTCTTTTCGTTTATTTACTTGTTCTGGCTGTGCTGGGCCTTGGTTGCTGCCCACAGGCCTCCTCTGGCTGCAGCGGCCCGCGGGGGCTGCCCTCTAGTGGCGGTGCCCAGGCTTCTCACGGTGCTGGCCGCTCGGGCTGTGGAGCACGGCCTCCGGAGCGTGCGGGCTTCCGCAGCTGTGGCTCTCAGGCTCAGAAGGCACAGCTCCCAGGCTCCAGAGCTTGGGCTCGGTAGATGTGGCACGGGGCTTAATTGCCCCACAGCAAGTGAAATCTTCCTGGAGCAGGGATCAAACCCGTGTCCTCTGCATTGGCAGGCAGATTCTTTACCGCTGGCCCCCCAGGGAAGTCCTATATAGGTTTATGAGATAGAGGGCTGTACATTAAACGATGTAGAGAGCTTGCAAACTCCTGATCTCTGATCTCTAAGTGCAAAGTGATGGGTCAAGGTGACCCCTTACGAGTTCAGGAAGGAATGTTGCCTATTAAGGAGTTGCCTTGGTGCTAGGAGAATGACTGAGCAAGTATTTCTGCCACTACAGAGGTTTGGTGGATGCGTAAGGCAGATTCACAATGCACAACAGAGGAGACCGAGGAGGCCAAGGGGTAGAGAAAGTCTTATGCTGAAATTTTCTTGAATTTTCTTAGAATATGAATTTCCATTTCATCAATTTAAATGCATAAAATTATTAAAAACTTGGGGCCTATAAAGAAATAGATTTCTGTGAAATTTTTAAATTAAACACATTTTCTTACATTTTTCTTCTTGCCCTCAGTTACAAATGTTCAGAAACTCAGAATGTCAATACTCTACAAATAAAGCAAGTCTTGTGTCCAGGGTTTCTCAAACACACTACTGACATTTCAGATCGCATCACTCTCCATTTGAGGGAGGCGTCCTGTGCAATGGACGGTGTTTCACAGCAGCCATGGCCTCTATCCAGTGGCACTCCAGCCCCACATCACCTCCCAGTCAGGAAAATGTCTCCAAATGTTCCCAGGAGTTCCCTGGGGGTAGGGTCTCCAGGTAAATATTGTGGGAGACACATTTATACTAAACACATTATTCATTATTTATCTGAAATGAAGTGTAGCTGAGTCTCCTATATTTTTATTTGCTAAATCTGGCAGTCCTCCTGAGACACAGCAGCACCTTCATCTCCTCCATTTCCCACCCTCTTTGAGAATCACTGCTCTAATCCATGAGGAGCAATGGAGAAAGAGTCCAGTGATGGGAGGTGAGGAAAGTTATGATCAGATTTGCACTCTGAACAAAGTAGAATAAAATATCTGCACTCTGCTCATAGCCAGAAATGTTGTCATTGAATTCGCATTGTACAGATGATGCCCTGAGACCTGCTTCAATGTGTGGCTCTGCTGTTGAGTAAGCAACTGAAGATAGGAGCCCGGATCCTGCCACTCACATCCTTGGGGAGTGTGATACTGATTTACACTAAGTATCGATTTTGTTTTCATTGTGGTTCTGCTACTGAGTTCCTAAAACTCTTGGATGGCTTAAGTGATCAGAGCAAAAAGGCAAAAAAAAAAAAAAAGGTTTCTTGTGTTATGTGAATGAAGTAACTTTTGGATCACACCTAAGGAGGTAGGCTAGTTGCCAGGTGACTAACCACATGATTAAAGGGTTAGAACTATCAGTACCACAAACCCTGACCCTCCTGGAGGGAAGAAGGGCTGGAGATGGAAACAATTGCCCTGGTAAATGATTAAATCAATCATGCCTATGTAATGAAGCCTTTGTTAAAAAAGAAAAAGAAAAGAAACCCAACAAAATGGGTTTAGAGGGTTTCTGGACTGGAGAACAGATGGGAGAATCGGGATTGGTGATGCGCTGAGAGGGCATGGAATCTCCTTACACTGTCCCCATACTGCACCCTAAGCATCTCTTACATAGGGCAGCTCCCAACTTTTATCTTTTTATAATAAACCAATCACCAGTTGTTTCTGAGTTCTGTGAGCCACTCTAACAAATTAGTTGAACCAAAGAAGGGATCCATTGGACCCTCAAATATACAGCCGGTCCTTCCGGACTTGCAGCTGGTGTCGGAGGTGGGGTATCCAAGGGGCAGACCCAAGGACTCAGCACGCACACGTGGGGTCTGAGGGCTCCTCACAGGAGACGGGTCAGCACTGAGGTGAATTGTAGGTCCCCACCTGCTGTCAGTGCATTTCTTGGCACTGAGACAACCCTCCCCAACACACACACATTGCAATTCATACTAGGATCATTTTAGGGACAATGTCTTAACTGTCAAAGCTAGAGAAATAAAGGAAATGCGTAGTCTCAACTATCCAACTTTTTCCAACAGAATCTAAATAATATTCATCTTTTCTTCATTATGCTTCTTTTGAGAGCTTGATTTGACTAGCCAATAACCATATGGCAGGAAAAATGAATGAGAAAAGCTTTCCCTTGCTCCTCAGTCTTGCTCAGGATTTGCCTAGAAAGACGGGCTAACTTGGGTTCTGGGACCTGAGACTAGAAGTTCCCAACTCAGAAAGTCTAAATCAAAAGTCACCAGAATAAGAGGCATTATTTTAATACATCTTCCAGGTGTCAGTCAATTTGTAAAAATAATTCAAAAAAACTTAAGAATCACAAATGATGTAATTTATTCTTTCCTTGTTGGAGAAAATGGAAACATTTTTCCATCTCTGAGTTTGTGGACTTAGGAGCTGGGTTCCACGTCTCCTACACTCAGGTCTCAGCGGTAGAACAGGAGCACAGCTGCCTCAGTGATCTCCCGGCTGCAGCTGTAACCCCGGTGAGTTCCGTATCCATCCCAGTCAAAGGAGGAGAAATCCCCACACTGCACAGGATTGCCCTCTGGGAAGAATCCTCCTCCACCAATGCAGTGCTGGGGGACAGAGAGAAGACACAGTGAGGGGTTGGCTGTGGACACCACGGAGATCTTAATCTTTAAATCCCCTGGAATCTTTAATCCTCCTCCTACTTGGCCTTGACCACACCCCTGCCAGAAATCCTCCCTCCAGTGGACTCTGAAATCATGTTCTTTCCTGAATTCCTTTCTACCTTCCTTCATATTTATTCTCAGGCCTTTTAGCTCACCTGTTTCCCTCAACTGATCCCCCAAATGCTATTCCCCACGGTTCTGGCCACGCCACAGTCTCCTGATGATGGCTCATCTGCTCCCATGACTTTTGCTACTATCAGCATAATCATACATTGTCAAGAAACTCCTAAATCTCGGAAGTCAGGTCCATATTTTCTGTGCTTGAAACCCCATAGCAACTACAGCCACATGTCTCCATCTACATATCTCTAGATCTGACGCTCCAGTTGAGCAAAACAAAGCGAATTCTCTCTCCTATTGGCCTCACCCTGGCTCAGGTGCTCAGCATTTCACACCTGCATCTTCACACCTGTCTCATTGCCTCCCTGCCCCTCATCTCCCTGCTCTTGGATCCCTGTCCTCCACCAGGGTAAACATCACTATAGAAACATCAAAGCTGATCAGGCCACTCCCCTGTTCAAAATCCTCTCATGAAATCTACATCCTGGACAGAATTATTCTCAGGCCTTTTAGCTCACCTGTTTCCCTCAACTGATCCCCCAAATGCTATTCCCCACGGTTCTGGCCACGCCACAGTCTCCTGATGATGGCTCATCTGCTCCCATGACTTTTGCTACTATCAGCATAATCATACATTGTCAAGAAACTCCTAAATCTCGGAAGTCAGGTCCATATTTTCTGTGCTTGAAACCCCATAGCAACTACAGCCACATGTCTCCATCTACATATCTCTAGATCTGACGCTCCAGTTGAGCAAAACAAAGCGAATTCTCTCTCCTATTGGCCTCACCCTGGCTCAGGTGCTCAGCATTTCACACCTGCATCTTCACACCTGTCTCATTGCCTCCCTGCCCCTCATCTCCCTGCTCTTGGATCCCTGTCCTCCACCAGGGTAAACATCACTATAGAAACATCAAAGCTGATCAGGCCACTCCCCTGTTCAAAATCCTCTCATGAAATCTACATCCTGGACAGAATCGAAAAAGCCCCTGCTTACCGGGCTTCCGGTGGATATTGCCAGCTTCGGCTCCTGCTTCTACCTAAATGCACAAGATGCTCCAAAGGCAAACGACAGCTCAGGGGCCCTTCAGCACCCCCACGGTCTCTCAAACACCAGTGATTCTGAAAACGTCAGTCACTCACGCGAGACAGGCATCTTTCTGCCCTTGTTACTTGCTGAACTCTACACACAGCTTTTGAGATTCAACGAAAATGTCAGCAACTTGGAGTATCAGCTATGTGCCATCGTTAGAGGTAGAAGCTCCGATATTTTGTGCCCCAGGCCCCTTGTCTATGTTGCTGTCACAGGGGATACCACATTGNTGCTGAACTCTACACACAGCTTTTGAGATTCAACGAAAATGTCAGCAACTTGGAGTATCAGCTATGTGCCATCGTTAGAGGTAGAAGCTCCGATATTTTGTGCCCCAGGCCCCTTGTCTATGTTGCTGTCACAGGGGATACCACATTGCAGTCGTGCACTTACGTCTGCATCCCATTCAGTCTGATTTCCTTAAAATGACGGTCAGCTTTGCGTGTCTAATATCCAGCACTATGTGGGTACTCTATCAAGTATTTTTATGGAATCAGTGCTTGCAAGAGTACGTGCAAATGAGCACGAATGAACACGGTAAGGCTCCATGGAAGCCAATGTAGGGGCGACACATCCCGCCCCACCCCCGGGGCCCACACCTGCACTATCCTCAGAATCCTAACCTAAGGGCTCTTTCATGAGGACACAGTTGCCTCACTTTGACTGAAAAATGGGCAAGCATATTTCAATGGGAAACGAAGACGTCGTTCAGGGTCACATTTCTTAGATTGACAGGCGTGAAAGGAAGAGGGCCTAAGTGAATGTTCTCCCCCCTGCTTCTGACATCCTCTTCTTCTTGCCCCTCCAGTCACAAATACCCATCAAAGACAGTCTCCAGCCAACGCACCTATGGCGTTCTCTTCTACAAGACTGGAAAAACAACAAAACCTAAACTTCTAGAATTTACTAAGAATATTTGAGAATGTCTTTGTGACCTCAACAAACAGAAATACTTCTTAAGCACAACATAAAAATCCTAATCATCTATGAGAATATACATAAATTGAACTTCAACACCGGAAATTATGACCAGTGGTCAAAAGGTATAAACTTTCAGTTCTGTTTTCTTGTTCATGCCACGCATGTTACGGATCTCAGTTCCCCAGCTAGGGATCCAGTTGGGCCCCCTACAGTGGGAAATTGGTCTTCAAAGCATCGGGAATATAAATATGAAGATGCAGGCAGCGGATCAGCCCCACGGGGGACTCTTGGCTCCAGGGTGGCGGATCGGCTCCAGGGCAGGCAGCGGCAATGGTGACGGCAAGTTCCCTCTGCTCCTGGGAGTCCTCCAGCATCAGCTCCACCCTCTCCAGACCACTTCCCAGCCACTTCAGCAGGGCCTTTGCCTCAACCCCCAGCCACTTACTGACTGACGTCTGATGGCCCATGAAGGTTTAAACGTTCATTGTGGACTAGCAGTAGGACAGCCAAGGCACTGAGCATGTCATCCAGCTACACTGAGCAGCTAAAGGGCATCTCCCTGCTAATTAGGGCCTGAAAAACGTAGTCCACTGGGGAAGGGAATGGCAAACCACTTCAGCACTCTTGCCTTGAGAACACCGTGAGCAGTATGAAAAGGCAAAAAGATATAACACTGAAAGATGAACCCCCAGGTTGTCACCTGGCCAATATACTATTGAGAAGATGGAGAAATAGCTCCAGAAAGAATAAAGAGGCTGAGCCAAAGTGGAAATGACGCCCAGTTGTGGTTATATCTGGTGGTGAAGGCAAAGCTCCATGCTGTAAAGAACAATGTTGCATAGGAAGCTGAAGTGTTAGGTCCATGTGGTCAAACAGGAGATGACAAGAGTGAACATGGACATTTCAGGAATCAATAACTAAAATGAATGGGAAGAAGAGAATTTAATTTAGACGACCACTATATCTACTACTGTGGGTAAGAATCCCTTAGAAGAAATGGAGTAGACCTCAGAGTAAACAAAGGAGTCTGAAATGCGGTACTTAGGTGCAATTTCAAAGATGACAAAATGATCTCATTTCGTTTCCAAGGCTACTCATTCAGCATCACGGCAATCCAAATCTATCTCCCAACCACTAATGCCAGAGAAGCTGAAGTTGAATGATTCTATGAAGACCCCCAAGACTTCCTAAAACTAAAACCAAAAAAAAAAAGATGTCTTTTTCATCATGGGGACTGGAATGCAAACCTAGGAAGTCAAGAGATATCTGCAATAATAGGCAAGTTTGGCTTTGGAGTACAAAATGAAGCAGGGCAAAGGCTAACAAGAGTTTTCCCATGGGAGTGCACTCATTATAGCAAACACTCTCTTCCAACAACACAAGAGACAACTCTGCACGTGGACATCACCCGATGGTCAGTACCAAAATCAGATTGATTATATTCTTTGCAGCCAAAGGTGGAGAAGCTCTATACAGTCAGCAAAAACAAGACCTGGAGCTGACTGTGATCAGATCATGAGCTCCTTATTGCAAAATTCAGGCTCAAATTGAAGAAGTAGGGAAAACCACTAGGACATTCAGGTATGACCTAAATCAAATCTTTTATGATTATATAGCAGAAGTGACAAACAAATTCAAGGAATTAGATCTGATAGAGTGCCTGAAGAACTATGGATGGAGGTTCATAACATTTACCAGAAGTGGTGACGAAAAGCATCCCAAAGAAAAAGAAAGGCAAAGGCAACATGGTTGCTGAGGAGCCCTTACAAACAGCTGAGAAAAGAAGAGAAGCAAAAGACAAAGGAGAAAAGGAAAGATAGACCCATCTGAATGCAGAGTTCCAAAGAATAGCGAGGAGAGATAAGAAAGCTGTAAGGACCTTAGGAAGCATCACCACAGACAAAGTTGGAGGTGATGGAATTCCTGCTGACCTATTTATATCCTAAAAGATGATGCTGTTAAAATGCTGCATTCATTATGCCAGCAAATTTGAAAAATTCAACAGTAGCCACAGGACTAAAAAGGTGAGTTTTCATTGGAATCTCAAAGAAAGACAGTGCCAAAGAATGGTCAAATTACCATACAATTACACTGATTTCACATGCCAGTAAGATATGCTCGAAATCCTTCAAGTTAGGCTTCAGCAGTATGAGAACTGAGAACTTCCAGAGATGTACAAGCTGGGTTCAGAGAAGGCAGAGGAACCAGAGATCAAATTGACAACATAATGCTGGATCATAGAAAGCAAGGCAATTTCAAAAAAAAAAAAAATCTATGCTGCTTCATTGACTATGCTAAAGCCTTTGACTGTGTGGATCACAACAAACTGTGAAATATTCTTAATGAAATGAAAATACCAGACCACCTTACCTGCCTCCTGAGAAACCTACATGCAGGACAAAAAGCCACAGTTAGAACTGGACATGGAACAATGGACTGGTTCAAAATTGGGAAAGGAGTACATCAAGCCTGCATGTTTTCACCCTGCTTATTTAAGTTACACGCAGAGTACATCATGCAAAATGCAAGCCTGGATAAAGCACAAGCTGGAATCAATATTGCGAAAAGAAATGTCAACAACCTCAGATATACAGATGATACAACTTTAATGGAAGAAAGTGAAGAGGAACTAAAGAGCCTCTTGACAAAGAGGAAAGAGGAGAGTGAAAAACCTGGCTTAAAACTTAACATTCAGAAAACAAAGATCATGACATCTGATCCTACCATTTGATGGCAGATAGATGGGAAAAATGTGGAAACAGCGTCAGATTTCATTTTCTTGGACTCCATAATCACTACAGACAGTGATGCAGACACAAAATTAAAAGATGCTTGCTCTTTGGAAGAAAACCTATAATAAACCTAGACAGTGTATTAAAAAGCAGAGGGTCACTTTGCCGACAAAGGTCCCTGTAGCCAAAGCTGTGGTTTTTCCAGTAGCCAAGTATGGATGTGACAGTGAACTATAAAGAAGGCTGCGAAGCAAAAAATTGATGCTTTTGAACTGTGATGCCGGACAAGACTTTTGAGAGTTCCTTGGACAGTAAGGAGATCAAAGCACTCAGTCTTAAAGGAAATCAACCCTGAATTTTCATTGAAAGGATTGGTGCTGAGGCTGAAACTCCAATACTTTGGCCACCTAATGCAAAGACCTGACTCATTGGGAAAGACCCTGATGCTGGTAAAGATTAAGGGCAAGAGGAGAAGCGGACGACAGAGGATGAGATGGCTGGATGGCATCACTGACTCAATGGACATGAACTTGAGCAAACCCTGAGAGAGAGTGAAGAACAGGGAAGCCTGGCATGCTGCAGTTCATGGGGACACAAGGAGAGGGACATGACTTAGCAACTGAATGACAACAACAGTGGAATTCCAGAGTCCTAATCACTTGCACCATCAGTGATGCTCCAAACTTTCATGTATAAATAAGTCCTGGGGTGTAATGTACAGCCCAGTGACGCTAGGCGTAATACTACATTATACACTGAAAAGTTACTAAGAAAGTAGATGGTAACACTTCTCATCACAAGAAAAAAGAATTTGCAGCTGTGAATAGTGCTGGGTGTTGGCTAGACTTGTTACAGTAATCATTTCATAGTATAAAAAAGTACAGAATCACTATACTATATACCAGACACTAATATGATGTTATAGATCAATTGAATCACAATTAAAAAATAATGGCTACAATTTACAAATTATGTCTACAAAATGCCAGAAAAGAGTAAAAATGCAAGCCCCATGAAACACCCCAGACAGGGACACACACACAAACACACACACACACACACACACTCGCCCGCACAAGCCAGGGATCTTCCCCAGACTCACGTGCTCAGTGTTGCAGCCCTTGACTCTCATCCCAGCACACAGGGCATGGGCTGCTCTCTCGTTATTAAACACCCGGAACTGGACAAATCCTGCAACAAATTCTTCTGGAAATAAAGAGGCAGAGAGAAGGCCAAGGACTCAAAGGAC
>SJXQ01004305.1:0-10378 GCA_006408695.1 Aepyceros melampus
TTAGAAGGTTAAGGTCCACGGGGTTGCAAAGAGTCGGACACGACTGAGTGACTTCACCTTACCTCACCTCATTAGATAGGTACACAGATGCATATTGAGAAATAATTCAAAAAGGAAGAAAAATTATGATATGTGAATAATATGGACAAGTTTTAAAGGACTTTATAAGGAAGAGATGTATCTTTTATTTGGAAAATCAGGGAAGATCACATGGGAAATTAGCATTTATTCTGGTTCTTTCAGAATGATTTATTAGTGCAGCCTATGTGAGATTAATGCATTCTAGTTTAAAGAAGCTGTGAATTCAGGCATAAATGCGAGGGAAGAAAATATGAAATAGCAAACTTCCTTATTTACGTCATATTGTCTTGAATGAAATAAGGAATCTTTCTGAAGACGTCAGAACACTGTTAAAAGATTCCTACTAGGTAATAGGAGTGAGAAGTGGACAGGAGCACTCTGAATAGTTGTAAGTGAGATTTTAAGACTGTACCACTAAGTTGTGTTTATGGCATAGTAATTTGAACAAGATGTGCTCCAACTATGTTGTAAAATAGGTCAGCAACTGTGAAGAAAGAAATTGTGGTTCTTGGAAGCCGGAAGAAAAACTACAAAGTCTTCAGTTACTTTGTTGGAATGATAATAAACCTATTGATTGGAATGATAATAAACCTATTGTTAGAATAGGCAAGTCAGAAAGGAAGGAAGTCTTTAGTGTAGAGGACAAGTTATGTTCTATTCTATTGAATTTGAAACTGGTTATCCAGCTCAAAAGAAGCATCATCAGCAGAGAGTTTACAGTTGTGGGTACAAAGATGCAAGGCCACCAGACAGGCAGCAGAACCACAGGGAACAAAAACATTTTACAGATGATTCAGAAAAGAAAATCTTAACAAGAAGGAATCAACAGAGTGTTAAAAGATGTAGAAAGGCCTAGAAAGATGAGGACCAAGACAAGATGTTTGTACTTGTTGACTCAAAGATTGCTAGTGCTTTTAAACCAGCCATTTCAATAGAAGGATGGTGGTTGCAGTTATAGAATATGGAATTAGTTCGAAGAGAGGAGATGATGGCAGGTTGGAGGCTGAGAGTATTGAATACTCTCAACATGTATATTAACAGGTAAGAAGCAAAAAGGATGAACAGAGTTCAGTAAGGATATTTGAAGGGTCTTTGTCATAGTCCTGGGCCTACCTGTAAACATGGCTAAGAAAATGATCTAGACCTACATTCTTTAAAAGCATCTAGTACTGTTCTGGGGATCAAATAAATATAATATGTGGGTTAATTGGTATTAATACTGACCCAACTCTAGCTGAGTATGTGTATGAATTTACTGATAAAAATAGATCAAAAAGGGCATTGGGACTATCTCTGAGGGGTTTTCCTCAGTTAGAAGGATGGTGGTTGCAGTTATAGAATATGGAATTAGTTCGAAGAGAGGAGATGATGGCAGGTTGGAGGCTGAGAGTATTGAATACTCTCAACATGTATATTAACAGGTAAGAAGCAAAAAGGATGAACAGAGTTCAGTAAGGATATTTGAAGGGTCTTTGTCATAGTCCTGGGCCTACCTGTAAACATGGCTAAGAAAATGATCTAGACCTACATTCTTTAAAAGCATCTAGTACTGTTCTGGGGATCAAATAAATATAATATGTGGGTTAATTGGTATTAATACTGACCCAACTCTAGCTGAGTATGTGTATGAATTTACTGATAAAAATAGATCAAAAAGGGCATTGGGACTATCTCTGAGGGATTTTCCTCAGAGAAATTTCTGAGCAAATAGTATGTATGGTTCACATAATAACTTTACTAGTTCATATCACACTTTTTTGGGAAAGCTTGCTGGGTCTCAGGTTCTTTATAGGAAAATAAGGAAAATAGTACTTAGCTTGTATTTGGTGCAAAGATTAGCTATATTAACACATCTTAAAAGTATTTTGTAAGTGGCAGAATATGGTAACAATCACTAATGGTAAAATACTAGTGAGAAGAATATAAGACTAACTATGGAATATTCTTTTTAGAAGTTAATTTTTAACTCCAAATACTTCCCAGTTCCTTTTACTCAGTATTTATAGACCCCTCAAATCATGCTAGGTGCCGTGTAGGACACAGAGGTCAACCTAGTTTCTATCCAGTGGATTTACAATCTGCCATGGTGCTAGCCAAGTTTTGTAATTTTATGCTCAATTAACATCTGGTTAGAACTTGTTCAGTTAACAAAGTGCTTGTCTCTAAAGATAAATCATGGGACTCTTTCACTAGAGCTTGGAATCTTTTTGAACATAAAGACATTCTTTTCCGTCCTAGTTTGTATCATCCAACTGGGCTCCTACTGTGAAGTGTTGTTAGATGGCAGCTCCCACTGAGAGGAACACCAGTCCAACTCACTGAATAGGGTGATTGAAGCAGACAGACATCTCTGATCATTGCTGTTAAAATGTGCTGTTTACCAAAATCTGTGAGTGTATCTGCATGTAATTGATATTTAACCAAAATGCCTTTTTAATGAAAACCATCTTTTTAGATTATTTACTTGTAATTTCCCAGAAAAACATGGGAAAAAAATGTTGTCATCATCTCAGAGTATGCCTACCCAACATTTATGCATAGTTCATTTTAGTGAGATGTGTGTACTGAGTTATGTCCAACTCTGCGACCCCATGGACAGTAGCCTACCAGGTTCCTCTGCCCATGGAATTCTCCAGGCAAGAATACCATTGCTATTTTCTCCTCCAGGGGATCTTCCTGACCCAGGGATTGAACCGAAGTCTTTGTATCTCCTGCACTGACAAGCAGATTCTTTACCAGTGGCACCACCTGGAAAGCCCTTACTGAAATTTCATTGTAGTGAAAATAGAAGAGCAAGACAAGCAAATATTACTTGACATTCTGTAATTCAAAAACAAATGACTGTATCAAATACCTTTTAATTAGGTTACGAGGCATCCAGGAAATCACATTCTACTGTTTTTAAAAATATTAAACAAGTGGAATTGGTATAAGAACTAATGATGCTTTGTTTCAAAGACTACATGCAGCCTCCTGGATCATGAAAAATGTAGGTCAATTTGACAATCAGATATAAAGAGATGGAAGAATTTTTAAGGTCCAATAAATTCTCTTTGATCATAATAATGTCCAGTATTATTTTATTTCAAAAGTTGAATTAAGGTAGGAAATCAGTTAACAAAATGTGAAGTGTATCAGACAATGTAGATCTGGTTGGTAGTGCTGTTAACCTTGCATTCTAAAATGGTTGATGCTGTTAATTAAAGCAGACATTCTTCTTTTGAACTGTCCCTTTTTTCTTTGTTAGCATTGACAACATTTGTTATTTCTCGTTCTTTTTGTTCATGGAAATATCCTGGGATTCATTACTGAGACATGTTCTGCCTTTGGTATTAGCCGTTAAGGCTGATCTCTTCTTTTTGTTGGTAGTATTATTAAATGTAACCTGTGGTGATAAGTATTTTCTTTTTTTATATTACTTTAGGGATTTCTTCGTGAAATGATCTTCTTATCATAATGGATGTTTTGTTCTTCTTGATGTTCCATAACTTCCGCATTTTAAATTTATCATGTTTTTGATTATGTTTCAAAAACTGGATCAATGTCAAGAAATGGGCAGTTGTATGGTTTGGGGTATATTCCCCTTTTCTTTCCTCTTATTAATATATTGCCTTAAATCTCCATGGAATTTTCAGTGTTAATGGATGCAACCTTTCAAAAAGCATTAATAGAAATAGCCACGAAACACCTGCACTTATGAAAACAAGGTTATGGTTTTTGTGTTTCCTATTTTCTGCTTAATGGTAAGTTGTCTGAGGTTGGTCCTATAAGAGGCAAATTTTGCCAACCAAATTATATTTGCTCCAAAATATATATCTTTTCCCATGTATCTACTGCCTGTCTCCATATGGAGTGCAATAAGATGGAGTAAGAGAGGATGGTAAAAATAAGATTGGGTGTTATCATGACCAGATGGAAAGGGGCAGAGACCTGGTCTAGTAGCAAGTACACTCGTCTTCGCTTTGTCAACTGTGGTTCAGCACTTCCATGTGGCAGCACGAAGGCAGGGTCATCTCAATTCACTGTTAATTAAATGTTTTGGCTGGAGACCATTTCTCCATATGGTAGCATACACCAGCTTGAAGTAGTGCTTCAGATTTGGCCACAGAACCCAGCTGCCCACAAACATATGTAGTGACTCACAAGTAGTCTCAAAGAAGTTCATCTCAATGCAGAAGATCTTTGGCTTTTCTGAAGCATGTCAATAACCCCACATGCACAAATCTGCCCAAACTATAGCAGATGTGTTGTTCAAAGGGAAAATGAAAATGCATCCAGTATAGGTCATGGCATGTATTTGGTTCAAATTCAGAAGTATAATGATGCCAAGGCAATACATTCAGGAGCCCTGGATTATAAATACATGTCTCACAAGCCAGAATTTAAGTTTGAGTTTCATGTGCTGTTGTCAAAACCAAGGTTGAAAACAGTAATTTTCAAGAGATATTACTTAAAGTTGTAAAAATTGTATTAAGTTTTGGGAAGCTAGATGATGATGCATGAATCATATATCACACTTATTCTACTCAACTTTTTCTGGGGGCAGAGATTAAGACTTGTTTCAACACCAAGGTGTTGCTTCCCCATGGCTTAGATGGTAAAGCATTGGCCTGCAATGTGGTATACCCGGGTTTGATCCCTACGTCTGGAAGATCCCCTGGAGAAGGAAATGGCAACCCACTCCAGTATTGTTGCCTGGAAAATTCCATAGGCAGAGGAGCTTGGTAGGTTACAGTCCATGGGGTTGCAAAGAGTCAGACACAACTGAGCACTTCACTTGCACTTGCAATACCGAGGATTGATGAAACAGTTACTTTGCAGCTTTTCAGACTTTATATGCATATGGCATGAACCGGTCACATAGCCTCTACTGCTGTCCTTTCACTTTGCCACGTAACCCAGCTCAACACAGTCACCTGACATTTTCTCTTCCTGGGTACCCTTAACATATGTGTGTGTGTGTGTGTGTGTGTGTGTATAGACACACACACATATATATATAAAGGATAGTGCTTGAGAAACTTAACAGTTTCACTAAGAGTCAGTTCAGTTCAGTTGTTCAGTAGCATCCAACTCTTTGCCAGTACATGGAGTGCAGCACACCAGGCTTCCCTGTCCATCATCAACTCCCGAAGCTTACTCAAAGTCATGTCCATCAAGTCAGTGATACCATCCAACCGTCTCATCCTCTGTCATCCCCTTCTCCTCCTGCCTTCAGTCTTTCCCAGCATCAGGGTCTTTTCCAAAGAGTCAGTTCTTCACATCAAGTAGCCATAATATTGGAGCTTCAGCTTCAGTATCAGTCCTTCTGGTAAATATTCAGAACTGATTTCCTTTAGGATGGGCTGGTTGGATCTCCTTGCAGTCCAAGGGACTCTCAAGAGTCTTCTCCAACACCACAGTTCAAAAGCATCAATTCTTCGACACTCAGTTTTCTTTATGGTTCAGCTCTCACATCCATACATGACTACTAGAAAAACAATCTCTTTGACTAGACAGACCTTTGTCAGCAAAGTAATGTCTCTGCTTTTTAATACACTGCCGAGGTTGATCATAGCTTTTCTTCCAATGAGCAAGCGTCTTTTAATTTCATGGCTGCAGTCACCATCTGCAGTGATTTTGGGGCCCAAGAAAATTAAGTCTGTCACTGTTTCCATTTTTCCCCCATCTATTTGCCATGAAGTGATGGGGCCAGATGCCATAATCTTAGTTTTCTGACTGTTGAGCTTTAAGCCAATTTTTTCACTCTCCTCTTTCACTTTCATCAAGAGGCTCTTCAGTTACTCTTTGCTTTCTGCCATAAGGGTGGTGTCATCTGCATACCTGAGGTTATTGCTGTTTCTCCCAGCAGTCTTGATTCCAGCTTTTGCTTAATCCAACCCAGCATTTCACATTATGTTCTCTGCATATAAGTTAAATAAGCAGGGTGACAATATATAGCCTTGACGTACTCCTTTCCTGGTTTGAACCAGTCTGTTGTTCCATGTCCAGTTCTGACTGTAGCTTTTTGACCTGCATACAGATTTCTCAGGAGGCAGGTAAGGTGGTCTGATATTCCCATCTCTTGAAGAATTTTCCAGTTTGTTGTGATCCACAAAGTCAAAGGCTTTGGTTGTAGTCATAAAGAGGAAGTAGATGTTTTTCTGGAACTCTTTTGCTTTTTTGATGATACAACAGATGTTGACAACTTGATCTCTGGCTCCTCTGCTGTTTCTAAATCCAGCTTGAACATCTGAAAGTTCTCAGTTCAGGTAGTGTTGAAGCCTCGCTGGAGAATTTTGCACATTATTTGACCCACTAAGAATCAATGTCAGTCTTAATGCACCTTCTGGTATTTATACACAGAGTCCAACTTTGAACAGTGTTTCCATTGGGCTTTCCTTCATCTTCCTATACAGAAAGGACCATTTTGAACCATTCCCTAGCATTTTTAAAGTGATTCTCTATTGGGATTGTCTAGTGTTTGCATCTAGTCATTTCTCATTAATTCTTTTTACTTTCCACAATTGCTTTTGAACTCTTGGATTTTATATTCAGAATTTTAGAATCTGTTAAGTATCTAATTGCTTGCCTGTGTTCCTTTCAATCTTGTTATATAGGATAGTGCTTGCTTATCAACAGAACAGCTCTTTACTTTGATGATAAAGTTGAACGGTGAAAGAGTTATCTTCCTCTTACAAATATTTCCTAGCAGCCTTTACCTAAAATGTAACTGATTGGGTATGCTTTCAGAAACAGAGAATGATTTTTTGTTGTTTGTTTTCCTGCCGAAGCCTCCATTCATGATCTTTCTTTCTCAAAAACAAGTAGAACAGGAAACTCTTAAAAGCATCCTTATGAAAGCCAAAAAAATCTAAGTACAGTAAATAATACTTTAATCTCTTTGGAGGAAATCTGTGCTAAAATTACTGAGGGATGATATATTTTTAAGAATACACATGGTATTAAACAACCAGCATTGAGATGATTTGGGCTATTAGTCTGCAGCACTTAGGTAGCACAGGCATTACAGTTTTGACATTCACCTGCAGGAGAGAAAGGTGATTGCTCAGTCATGTCCAACTCTTTGTAAACCCATTGTAACCTGCCAGGATCCTCTGTCTAGGGGATCCTCCAAGTAAGAATATCATAATGGGTAGCTATTCCCTTCTCCAGGGGATCTTTCCCACCCAACGATTGAACCCAGGTCTCCTACATTGCAGGCAGATTCTTTACCGACTGAGCTACCAGGGAAGCCCTCTGTAGGAGAGAAATCACAGTTGCTATTGTATGGTTAGCTTCATATTATAAATATTCTTCAAAACATTTCAAAAAATGTAATAAAATACAGAGAAGGTAGACGGTCACTCTAGTTTATTTAAACCTTTTCCTATAAGTTTATGTTGCAAAAATTACTAAAGTTGTGTAACTAAAGCTTTATCAATTGCCTGGCCCTATTGTCTTATTATTTGAAATGTTTAATCAAGATGCATTTCTGTGTCAAGGATTGATTATAGTAGTTTTAATCAGAGGTTAAGCTATTAAAGTGTTCAGACTGATTCATCTACTGGCATGGCTATCAGTAAAACATTTCCACTATTAATTTTATCAGAGAATTGACAAATACGGACTGCATATAAATCAAATATATACTTGGAAAGTAATTTGCAGTTAAACTTTAAATATGATTGAATAACACCACTGCCATATTAACAGGCTTGGGAGAAATACATTTTTAAAGCTTACCTTAAAACATAAGAGTCCAATTTCGGATATGTTTCTAATTTATTATTTAAATTGAATTTTCCACCCTTGAGCTAATTCATTTATAGCTGGTTTTGGAACATTTTACTCAGTGCACCCTTCTAAAAAGGAATGTTTACCATGTTTCCTCCTTTTCTTTGCCAGGGATGAATATTTTAAAAGTGATAATATGAAATGTTATATAATTTGATATAAAAATTGAGCTGAATTCAAAAATAGAATATAACAGGTACATAGATTTCTCATCTATAAAGTTTTAACAAACATTTCATTATTTTATTGTTTAATTACAGCATAATGCAGCTGATTTTTAGTGTAATTCATAGGAAGACACTAAAAATAATTCATTGTTGATTACAGTCAAGCCTATTTAGCTGCTTTTAAGTTTTAATAAGTATATCTTACTCATATGTCTTTTAGGGTATTTTTCTTAGAACAGATGAAGTATTTTTGAAAGCTGCCAGATTGATAGCTCTGTTGAAATAAAGCCTGTGATTATCCACAGATAAACTCTACATTGGGGTTCAACAATGCATAATTGTCAAATTTCTGTACTTGAGGTGGTGGTATGTTTCCTTCTCCACACATGTAATGTGGCCAGATCCCATTATAGCCACTGGGTGTTATGTAGCTGTAAAGAGAAAACTGACATTATGTTATTGTATTTTGCCCAACAGTTGCTCTGTTAGTTCCCTAGGTCAGAAGCAAAAGGCAGGATACTGGAAACAGGAGCCCTGTGCCAGTTAGTACATTTTTGCATGGCAGCTAAATTTCTTATACTACTGTTTTGGGCTCCTTGACAATATTCATCTAGGGCTAAAATGCAAGTAGTGCAACAAACAACACTTTACAGATGGTGAACCTACCCTGGGAGCATAAAAATTTTCCAGAAAAATAACTGAAATCAAGAATTAATCTCTCTTCTAAGTGCTGCTAAGTCACTTCAGTCGTGTCCGACTGTGCAACCCCACAGATGTCAGCCCACCAGGCTCTGCCGTCCCTGGGATTCTCCAGGCAAGTACACTGGAGTGGGTTGCCATTTCCTTCTCCAATGCAGGACAGTGAAAAGTGAAAGTGAAGCCGCTCAGTTGTGTCCGACTCTTTGCGACCCCATGGACTGCAGCCTACCAGGCTTCTCCGTCCATGGGGTTTTCCAGGCAAGAGTACTGGAGTGGCGTGCCATTGCCTTCTCTGAGTGCAGTTGCCATTTATTTTTAAAATATTTGAAAAACAAGAAACATCTGGTATATGGTAAGCAAAGCATTCTAACTGAATTATTCACTAAGGCAGCAGAGTAATATCTGGTAGAATCAAATATATTAAGGACATAGAAGACTCTGAACTATTGAGCTAGGTCCCCATTCCAAACTTTCGGTTTCAAACAAATCAACCCTTTTGGGTTGAGGGCCTAGTTTAGACAATATACCTTGCTCGGTGATACAGACTCCCTGAACTCAGGGAGTAATAGATTGATTTAAGTAAACAAAAGCCAAAATTAGATTGCAGTGAAAGATTAAGCAATAATGTACCCTGCATCTATGTATCTATTAATGGGATTATCTCTACATACTTGTATTTTCAATTGCATAATATGAAAAGTTTCCAGTGGAGAAATTTGGGATAGGCCAAAGTTACATTTATGTTCTGCCTTAAAAGAACTGAATTTCAACAGTCATTTCTATGTGGTAGTAAACATATATTTTGGGAGAGTCCTTCTGTGCCATTTATTAAGCTATGGGTGATTTTCTGTGTCTAAAATGGATCTGTGACAAATTATTTCAAAAGAACATTGAGTTATAGACTCCCTACACCTCTGGCAGTACTTAAGATTACCTTTGTCAAAACTCATTGAGTGATACATCCAAGATTTGCATGTTGCATTGTATATTATAACTGAAAAGACAAAATAGAAAGATAGACAAATGCTGAATGCTAGTTAATGACATACATGCTGAGATATTTAGGAGGAGGTATGGCAGTGTCTGAAATTTACTTTGAAATACATAGAGAAATGAAATGGATGGCTGGAGGGATAGATATATGATAAATCAAGTATACTGTAATGTCAGTTGTAAAATCTAGGTAGTGGGTCTTCCCTGGAAACTTTTTCCAGCTTTTCTCTTTGATAATTTTCATAATAAAATGTTGCCAGTAGTACCTTAAAAATATTTTGCACATTCTATCCAATGGCTTGATCTGATTAGGGTCTAGGAAACAATATATTTTAAAAAGACCTCCACTGAATCATATATAAAGTTCAGATTTGGAACCATGGTCTTAAGATCTATTTCAGCTTATTTTTTTTTAATTGAATTAATTTTTATTTTTTTAGTTTGTTTTGCTTTATAATACTGTATTCGTTTTGCTACACATCGACATGGATCAGCCACGAGTGTACATGAACTCCCAATCCCGACCCCCACCTCCCTCCTCCCGCCCCACACCCTCTCTCTGGATTATCCCCGTGCATCAGTCCCAAGCATCCAGCATCCTGCATCAAACCTGGACTGGCGATTCGTTTCATTCATGATATCACACATGTTACACTGCCACT
>SJXQ01004306.1:0-58750 GCA_006408695.1 Aepyceros melampus
AGCTATTTGTAAGTCCTCCTGAGATAGCCATTTTGCTTTTTTGTATTTCTTTTCCATGGGGATGGTCTTTATCCCTGTCTCCTGTACAATGTCATGAACTTCCATCCATAGTTCATCAAGTACTCTGTCTATCAGATCTAGTTCCTTAAATCTATTTTTCACTTCCACTGTATAGTCATAAGGGATTTGATTTAGGTCATACCTGAATTGCCTAGTGGTTTTACCTACTTTCTTTAATAAAAGTCTGAATTTGGCAATAAGGAGTTCATGTTCTAAGCCACAGTCAGCTCCTGGTGTTGTTTTTGCTGACTGTATAGAGCTTCTCCATCTTCGGCTGCAAAGAATGTAATCACTTTGGTTTCAGTGTTGACCATCTGGTGATGTCCATGTGTAGAGTCTTCTCTTGCGTTGTTGGAAGAGGGTGTTTGTTATGACCAGTGCGTTCTCTTGGTAAAACTCTATTAGTCTTTGCCCTGCTTCATTCTGTATTCCAAGGGCAAGTTAGTCTGTCACTCCAGGTTTTTCTTGACTTCTTACTTTTGCATTCCAGTCCCCTAAGAAGGTCTCGTAGGTCTTCATAGAACCGTTCAACTTCAGCTTCTTCAGTGTTACTGGTTGGGGCATAGACTTGGATTACTGTGATACTGAATGGTTTGCCTTGGAAACAAACAGAGATCATTCTGTCATTTTTGAGATTGCATCCAAGTACTGCATCTTGGACTCTCTTTTGACCATGATGGCTACTCCATTTCTTCTGAGGGATTCCTGCCCACATTAGTAGATATAATGGTCATCTGAGCTAAATTCACCCATTCCAGTCCATTTTAGTTTTCTGATTCCTAAAATGTTAAAGTTTACTCTTGCCATCTCCTGTCTGACCACTTCCAATTTGCCTTGATTCATGGACCTAACATTCCAGGTTCCTATGTAATATTGCTCTTTACAGCATCAGACCTTGCTTCCATCACCAGTTACATTCACAACTTGGTGCTGTTTTTGCTTTGTCTCTGTCTCTTCATTCTTCTGGAGTTATTCTTTACTGATCTCCAGTAGCATATTGGGCACCTACTTACCTGGGGTGTTCATCTTTCAGTGTCCTATCTTTCTGCCTTTGCATACTGTTCATGGGGTTCTCAAGGCAAGAATACTGAAGTAGTTTGCCATTCCCTTCTCCAGTGGACCACATTATGTCAGAAGTCTCCACCAAGACTCATCCAAATAATAATAAAAAGATAAGGAAAAAAACCTGCCAAAGATATATTGTATAAAGGCAAACAAAAGAAAGTGGATAATATTGAAATCAGCTATATTAGATTTTGAGGCAAATAAATCATCACAGAATCAGAAGAAATTGACTGTCATTTTATATTGGAAAATGATACATTCACCATGAAGATATTAGAGGCATAAACCTTTATGAGAAATAACTACAAAATATTTGAAGTAAAAACTGTGCAATAAAACTTTACAAGGAAAAATTCAAAACTTATAATGCAGCTTTGGAGATACATCTTCCAAGTTTTAAAGAACTTTGTAGCAAACATGGTAAAAATATAAAGGCTACATAATAGTTTCATTTATAATTTATTTAAATGACAGACCAAGTATGTTTTAAATAGGTGGTATGTATATTTCCTTCCAAAAGCTAATGGATTAGAGAAGTTAAAACTGACACCACAGAAATAGGAAGGATGATAAGAGGCTACTACAAACAATTATATGCCAATAAAATGGACAACATAGAAGAAAAGGGCAAATTCTTAGAAATCACAGATATTGAAACTGCAACTCTGATTAAAAAACCTCCAACAAATAAAACTAATGGATCATTTACTTGACAAATAACAGGCCACAAAACAGTTAAATTACAGAAAAGCTGAAATTGTGCATGTTATGATATTAGATCATAATATAAGAATAGTCATTAATACTAAATGCTGAAAATTAATTATTTGGAAATAAACAATGCATGGCTCATTTACATGGATCAAGGGGGATTATTGATTGTTTACAAGGCAATATTAATGAGAATATGTTACTAAATGTTGATAGAAGCTCTATGTCCATAAACTCTTTGGTTCAAAATCATAAGATGGGATGTACTAATAACTATGTAGACAGTCAATAACTCCAGAGCAACTCACCTACAATGTTTATGACCAAATACCATGTGTGAATACACTTTTATCATGGAAAGTAAACAGATTTTAAAAGAGAAAAATGTGCCTGGGTATAGTAAAAAATTAATACTCAGTTACAACTCCCTGGTGACTCAGACAGTAAAGAATCTGCTTGCAATGCAGGAGACCTAGGTTCAATCTCTGAGTCAGGAAGACCCCCTGGAGAAGAGAATGGCAACCCACTCCAATATTCTTGCCTGAAGAATCCTCATGGACAGAGAAGCCTGGCCAGCTACAGTCCATGGGGTCACAATATTTTCACTTCATAGTAGAAAAAATTAATACTCATTCTGTTATTTTAAAAATATTTTAAATACAAGAAAATAAGAAAAGGAAGAAAATAAGCCAAAAAACTGAATAAAAATATATCAATCATTCCTAATATATTTTAATTATTTAATATATTACTTAATCATTTAATATATTAAACAAGTCACCTACTTGTTTTAAAATGCAGATTTCATTATTTAGTTATGGTTAGGCAAAAAGAAAAGGAGATGATTACCATGAAAAAGATAGCTTATTACTCTCAGTTCCCAAGAGGAGACACATAGCATGATATACAGGGCCATGTCACGAAGCACAGGGATGGTCTGAACGCAGAGGTTACAGGAAAAAGAAAACCTGGGCAAGGGCCTTTATTTCCATATCTGTGTGAAGGGATAGGCATGGCAGGGAAAGCAAGTTTAGGATTGGCTAGGTGGATAATAGGAGAAGGCAATGGCACCCCACTCCAGTACTCTTGCCTGGAAAATCCCATGGATGGAGGAGCCTGGTGGGCGGCAGTCCATGGGGTCGCGAAGAGTCGGACACGACTGAGCAACTTCATGTTCACTTTTCAGTTTCATGCATTGGAGAAGGAAATGGCAACCCACTCCAGTGTTCTGCCTGGAGAATCCCAGGGACGGGGGAGCCTGGTGGGCTGCCGTCTATGGGGTTGCACAGAGTCGGACACGACTGAAGTGACTTAGCAGCAGCAGCAGTTTGAATAATGTCAGAGGCTTTGGGGCTGTCTCAAACTGTTTCTAGCTCTGGGGTGAGCAGGGAAAGGAGATGGTATCTCAATCTGGAATGATTAGGGAAGAGAGGTAATGGCCCTGAGAGAGACAGGAGGGGGTGAAGCCTGAGGAGATCCGTTGGTTTGCATACAAAAGTGTGCTCCTGAGCTAATCATTTACCATCCCTAAGAACTGGCTTGCACATGCAAACGGCAGTCTCTCCAGAGTCGGCAAGACTCCAAGATTTCAAAGCATTGGGACTCAACAGAAAATAAAGAGGCATGATCAGTACAGTGCTGATCCCAACAGGTGGTCAAAAGCAGGCTTCCACAGACCTGGCAGATGCCATGAGGCACTGCTGCATTCCTATTCAGAAACAAATGACTTACCCAGCTGCTGGAAAAGCTGCCAGCAGACACCTCAAAGCTGAAGAATGTCCTCACCTGCATCGCTTTCTCTAGGCTGACCTACATCTAATGACTAATCTGTGCTCTGCTGCTGCTGCTAAGTCGCTTCAGTCGTGTCTGACTCTGTGTGACCCCATAGACGGCAGCCCACCAGGCCTCTCTGTCCCTGGGATTCTCCAGGCAAGAACACTGGAGTGGGTTGCCATTTCCTTCTCCAGTGCATGAAAGAGAAAAGTGAAAGTGAAGTCGCTAGCACAGGGTTGTGTTTTTTTTTTTTTTTTTACTTTATTTTACTTTACATTACTGTATTGGTTTTGCCATACATTGACATGAATCAGCCACAGGTGTACATGAGTTCCCAATCCTGAACCCCCCCTCCCACCTCCCACCCCATATCAACTCTCTGGATCATCCCCGTGCACCAGTCCCAAGCATCCTGTACCCTGTATCAAACATAGACTTGTGATTCATTTCTTACATGATAGTATACATGTTTCAGTGCCTTCTCCCAAATCATCCCACCTTCTCCGTCTCCCTCAAAGTCCAAAGCACAGGATTTTGTAACATTCAGCTTCCCTGGTGGCTCAGATGGCAAAGAATCCACCTGCAATGCAGGATACCTGAGTTCGATCCACAGATTGGGAAGAGCACCTCAAGAGGGAAATGGCTACTCACTTCAGTACTCTTGCTTGGAGAATTCCATGGATAGTGGAGCCTGGTGGGATTATAGTCCATGGGGTTGCAAAGAGTAGGACATGACTGAGGAACTGATACACATGTGTTACTGACATTTTGGACAGGACAATTCTTTACCATGGAGTTCTGTTCTATGTGTTGCAGGATGTTTAGCAGCATACCTGTTCTTTACCCGCGAGTCACCAGTGGTACTCATCTTCAGTCACAGTGATCAAAACATGTCCAGACACTGCTCAATGTCCAGAGGTGGGGGGCCAGGAGAGGATGTTTTTGTTTTGTTTTGTTTTTTCTGGCTAAGAACTACTGACCTAAGAATATAAAGGCTCACCCACTCATCCTAATGGCTCTAACATGAGTTTCATAGAAAGCCCACAACTGTGGTCAAGCTACTCATTCCTCAGGGGTTAATTCATCCATTTCCAAGCATTTATGGGCATGTATACACAGACAGGTTTCAGATTCATGTTTCTAGCCCAGATTTCCTGCCTAAACAACAACTTTGTATATATGTAGAGAGAGAGCTGTTGTGAATAAAGGGTTACTCTCAGTTCTGAATATCAGGCCTCTTTCAGAAAAATCTTCAATTCTCATAGTACTGTTTCCTTGGAAACAGTAAAGATAAATGAGGAATATTTTGTCTGCCTCATTTGTTGTCTGGGTTAGACACATCTGCCTTGGGTTGCAGGAGGCAATGGGGGAGAGCTGTGAGTTAACAAAAAGCCTATGTGATAACTGTGATCTAAAACTTGGTGGGAATAGAGGCTGAGAAGCCTCTATGTATCAAGGATGTACTCTTGTACACCCTCCACTCGTACCTTGGCTCTCATCTTGGCAGCCATCCTGTCCATGTGGCTGAGGCTGCGAATGAAACCTCTTCTTTTGTATACTTGAGTAGCTGCTTAAATGAGGTGAAAATGAGATAGAGACGCTGAACTTACTGCATGTTCTGTGTTATGCCATTGTATAATGCCAAGTAAGCATACAGTACTATGTTAAATCCTCTCTGTGCCTCTTACATCTGCTTGCCAACTCATACCCACAACCACAGCTGTGGTGTTAGAAAATGGTGTTAGAAATAGGTTTGGCTTTCAGATCCTTGAGTCAAAATATAGTGATGTAAGAAACAGAAGGGATTCTGCTAAGAATTTGATGCCAGGGTAGCTGCATTACAGATTTCTCTCTTGGATTACTGGTAAATAAAGTCAAAGAGAGGCAAAGTAGGACAGATTGGGAGAGAGACAGCTAAAGAATTAAGAAAAGGGTAAATTAGATACACTTATTATTAGGTGGCAGTTAGGAAGGGATAAAAAAGAAATTTAAGGTGTTCTTTCAAAAGATTTACTAGCTCACTAACAATAGTTGTAAAGAGGAAAATCTGCTCCATATCTGGACAGCTGCTTTCTTTAGTAAATCCTGTAAGATGTGCTCCCTTTAACCCATCCTGGATGAATTTAAGTCCAGTGATGCTGTTAGGGAACAATAACAAAAGTTGTTGATTCAGGCTGCTGAATGTACCCTACATGTGACTAAGGCAGTAGAGATCATAGAGGATTAACATGAAGGCTAGGACATTTTGCCCTACCCCAGTGGAAATTCCAAGGCCATGTGCTTTGGTTAAAGCAGAATATCCTAGAGTTGATAAAAACTTTTTGAAATAAGTGGACATTGGTACATAATTTACTGTACATCTCCAGGGAGCAAGAGGACAACACTAAGAGGTCAAAAAAGGAAGCTAAGGAGAGATGGAGATGTTGTGATAGGAGGCACCATGGTCCGAGTAAGAGTCCTGAAAGAAACATGATAAAGGAACAACTACCCAGTAGTGCCATTCCCTTTGCTTGAATCTATAAAGGAAAGGATATGATACATGAACAAAGGTCTTGCCCTTACTGGTCTGTAGCTGAGTGTTGGGGACACCTGCTCATTGTCAGGTTTGGACCAGCTTAATGTTGGTCCTTATAATTCCCCTAAACATTTTTTGTAGCAAAGAGTAAACTGTACTACCTTCTAGGAAGGCAACAAGAGGTCTTGGTCCTGATTAAAGAAGTCTTGGGATCTAGTGTCCTTACTGAACACTAGTTCTTGCCATCTTAGTCCTATCTGGCTGTGAGAAAACCCAGAAATAAAACAACTCTGCCTAAAGTTTCTATGTGCCAGAGAGGGTAAAAATTATCAGGAAGTTAAGCAGGCCAGTGTTGCTGGCATTTGGTCATAGACTCAGAATCTCCCAAGTATATGAGATTACGTTACATATACTTTATCATCTTCCTTTAAGGTAACTCACTTTCTGCAGGATTCAGTTACTGCCCTATCTATTGATTCATGAAGTTGATAATATACTTTCCTCCTCAGAAAGGAAGTTGAGACAGGAGGTGGGGTAATTTAAAAACTATAGTTGACATGAGACTGGCTGAGGATCCCTGAATAATCTGGCTAAGCCTCAGGGCCCAGCTCAGTCAGTCCTTTTTTCAGAAATGATCTGGGTTAGGACTACCAGAGGCATTTCACAGACAGTGAAGAGCAAATTGCTATCCTTTCTGGGTCTTTTTAGTAAGAGACAGACACAAAGCCTCAAAGGGCTGTTTGAATTCTGGGGGACACATATGCCATTTTTGGGAATCCTGTTGGCCCTGATCTACAAAGAGACTAGCGAAAGAAATGGGCTTGAATGTGGTCCAGAGCAGAGGGTAGCCCAAGTTGCCCATCTTGGATTTATAATCTTGACATAACAGCCAGAAATTTTAGATAAGGCCACTACTAAAACACACATGGATGTATCCCTGGCAAAAGACTTAGAATGCTACTTGAAGGTGATTGCTAGATTTTCAGACCAATATACTCCCTGATATTGTGTCTAAAAAGAGCTCATGTGAAGTCAGGTATTAGCACACCGTTTGCTCTTGTAGAAATGGCTCTCATACCTGAGCAGCATCAGATTATACTGAGGTTTGAGTTACCTCTAAAGTCATGGATTATATTATAAAGAGATCTCAATAGGAAGGAGCTGCACAATTTTCCTGATAAAATATAAATAGTGCATTTAGGAACATGTTAGAGAGATCGGCTCTGAGGGAATGCATAATATCTAAGAATAGGTAGCATCTCTGCTTCTGCAGTGGAGTATCTGAAGATTTTACCCACTCTTAGTGTCATAGGGTCTGAAACCTACTGAGGCATAACACCTGCTGAATTCACTGGTGAGAGTTCTACTGAATGGTGGAACTTGGTATAGAAGGCCACTGCTATCTGAGAGTCATTTGTGGTAAGTATACACAGTGAGCTGAAATTGAAAGTAGCATATGTGACAGAGCAGGAAAAACTGGTTTCTTGGCCTCAGGGAAATGTTTGACTATAGAGATGCATATAGAGCCCAGGGCTGTACTGCATAAATGTGCAGGCAAATGGTTCCTTGATGAATACATACACAAGAGAAGCTTGGTGTGAAAGGGTGCTTTTGTGGATAACCTACGGAAGCACCTAGGGAGAACTGCATTTATGGATGTGCACCAAGAGAACCTGTTTGTGGCACTGGAAAGCCAAAGCAGGTGCCCTGGTCTGCCCCTGGGGAAAAACATTTGGGTATATGAGATGAGCTGGCACAGTAGTGCTCAAGCAATGCCATTGTGGATGAACGAATGTCATACACCAGTGTCATTCAGGAAAGCCACTAGTGTGATGGCAGACTGTCCTAAATGCTATCAAGAGAAAAAAAAAAGTCCAAAAATGGCACTGGGAGAATTCTGCGGGATCAAGGCCATCAGTGACAGATTGCATAGAACACTGCTCATGGCTCTTGGGGTATTTCATTGGGTCTTTTCTGGAATAGACAAGTGTTTGGGGTTCTATGTTCATATTTCATAGGGAATACATTTCACCATAGCCTGTTTATCAAAACGGACAAGAATCACAAAGTATAATGGACATGGATTCCTATCAGTTACACAGGAGTGGATTAATTGAAAATTAGAACTGGCAATTAAAACATTCAGATTTGAATGACAGTGTATGCAAATGTGTAGAAGGATAGGAAAGTCTGGCTCAGTGAGTATGTGCTTCATTGGAATATGAAACCCTTTAGGGAAGGTTTCTGTGTGATGGGAGTAAATGGGTGGGAAATGAAGCTGTGGCACTAATCTCTGTCTTTCACACCTCACAGAACTTTCCTTTCTTTTGAGTTATCTGATCTAGTGGTTTGGGCTTCCCAGGTGGTGTTAGTGGTAAAGAACCTGCCTGCTAATGTAGGAGATGTAAGAGACACAGGCTCTATCCCTGGGTCAGGAAGATCCCCTGGAGGAGGGCATGGCAATCCACTCCAGTATTCTTGCCTGGAGAATCCCATGGATAGAGGAGCCTGGCAGGCTACAGTTCATAGAGTTGTACTTCAGAGTCAGGTATGGCCATGATCTAGTGGTTTAGACCAGGATTGCATTTACTCTTCGTCCAGTTGAATGGAGCATTACTCCTTAAGATACTGTATTCCTTTCAATTTAATTATATTTATTCCTAAGGCAATCCTAGATCAGATGGTCACTTTGCCTAATGTGAACAAGCTAAGACTCACCTTAAATGTAGCTTTATTGACCAGTGGTAGAGACTGACCTGTTATCTTTTATCTCTGCAGACCTACCATCTACTTCCAGGAATGGGGAAGGAAGGACCTGGTGAGGCTCTGTTGCTACCTGGAGGGAAGAAAAAGCCACTTGGGACATTCTGCCCAGCAACAAGTCTGAGAAGGGGCTGTATTTTCATTCAGAAGGGCTCTCTACTGTGCTTGATGGCTATTGTGTCTAAAGAGCAATGCTAGGGTGTTTTAGAGCCTACACCAGCTATTGAAATGCTAAGGGCCACCTAAATTATAGTAGGTTACTGCTGGAATGCACACTCTTTATCATTCCCTTATTGCATGTGTGCCATGAATTGAAAGGAGGAACCATTTCATGCTGTACAGTTAGTGGATATGGAGCAGATAAAACAACAACACTGTGTTCTCTTTACAGGGCAAATGAGTTGTACTCTACATTAATATGTGGGAACCAGTGTCAATAAAAACCTGTTCCTTCACAGATGAGTATGATTAGGTCTCCAGGCCAGAAGGAACCTGAATTTATTGAGTGCTCTAGTGACCATCCCTGTCATTGAAAATATATAGTCTATGGGCAAGAGATGATTCTGCTGGGAAGGATTGGGAAATTACACTGCAATACAAACAAATGTTTGGTGTGCTAAGTATCATTGTATTATCTTATTGACTGCCGTTTGGTGTAATATTAACAAGTGGTTTGTGTGCTAAGCATTGCTTTAGTGTCTCATCTACTGCTATATGGCATAATAAAGTATTTTATGGGCTTGCATATGAAAATTAAAGAAAATCAAATGGATACTAATGATGACCCCCAGGATGAAAAGATATTTTGGGAAACAATTTAAAACCCCCAATTGACATTACCCCTTAGGAAACTGTCCTGACAAAATGGTAAATTTGGCTTTAGAGAAATAAAACACACATATAAATGTCTCTAATAATTTTTGAAAGATGAAAGTACTGGTGAATGAGAGGGAAACATGCAACTGATTAAAAAGTGTCTAAAGATTTAGGAAGCACATTGCTCAAATTAACATATTTTAGAGAAATGTTACCTACACTTTATTGGATAGCACAAATCTTGATGGTTATAGCTGTGCTAGCTTGCTTTTTCCTGCATGTAAAACATTAGATGTGTCAGTCAGAAAAAATATCACAGAAAACTTAAGGAATATATTTTGTGAAAATATTGATTTGAGGTCATGGGGTGAAGCTGAGAGAAATAATTTAATGTCAGCTGATCTAAGGCAGCCTCTCAGAGAACAATCTCAGTTTTCCACAGCACTCTTTCCTTGGAAGGAGTGGAGCTGAGAAAAATGAGAAATGGTATTTCTGTTTGTTTTGTGAAGTCAGCTCTTGGGGAGATGAGCAGGTTTGGGAATGAAGAATGAAATGGTATAAAGAACTGATGGAAGATATAGCTAGTAGCTTCTATGTGACAAGGTGACCCCTATATATGCTGGCTCTCATTAGTGGGACCCAAACATCCTTGTGGTGAGATAAACAAAAATACCTATGCACATGTCATTGCTGAGAGAGAAGAAGAAAAGTTGAAGACATTACAGCCCTTTGTTTTCCTGCCCTGTATCCTGTCATAAAGCTAAATAAACATGAAACCTATTGATATTTTCAGGAAAATATCCAGACTCTTGAGTGAGATGTCCATTCATTGTATAATCCTACTTCATCCTTTCTTATAATTCTTGTTCCTAATCTCTGTATACTTACTAACCATAGATAGATATTTCGAAATACTTGTACTTCTGAGAAATACTTTTCTCTTATCCCTGAATATTTGCCACATTTCTCCCTTTGCAATTACCCACTTGCTCTGTGAACCTCACCCCATGCCTGCTCATCTCGGTCATGAAGGACATCCTTGTTATAAGACAGTGACAAATATTCAGGCCATGTGCTGTGCTGTGCTTAGTCACTCAGTCATGTCTGACTCTTTGCAACCCCATGGACAGTAGCCCACCAGGCTCCTCTGGCCATGGGGATTCTCCAGGCAGGAATACTGGAGTGGGTTGCCATGCCCTCCTCCAGGGGATCTTCCCAACCCAGGGATTGAACCCAGCTCTCTCACATTGCAGGCAGATTCTTTACCATCTGAGCCACTAGGGAAGCCCAAAAAGACTGGAGTGGGTAGCCTATCCCTTCCCCCAGGGATTTCCTGACCCAGGAATCTAACCAGGGTCTCCGGCATTGCAGGTGAATTCTTTACCAACTGAGCTACGAGGTAAGCCCTATCCAGGTCATATCATGACATGAATGAATTACATCCCAAGATACTCTTTTTCTCTCTAATCTAATTATATGGTCATCATGTAATCTTCTAATTATTTTTTATTTTTCAATCTTTGTCCTGAGCACTCTGATTGATAAAGGAAGAACCCAGGTTCAGTTCAGTTCAGTTGCTCAGTTGTATCCGACTCTGTGACTCCATGGACTGCAGTATGCCAGACCTCCCTGTCCATTGCCAACTCTAAGAGTTTACTCAAACTCATGTCCATTGAGTTGGTGATGCCATCCAGACATCTAAGACTAGGCTAGTATATCTGTGTCTATGTATTAATAGTAATATTCCAAGTTAACATAAATGTTTCACGCTGCTGCTGCTAAGTTGCTTTAGTCGTGTCCAACCCTGCGTGACCCCATGGACTGCAGCCTACCAGGCTCCTCCGTCCATGGGATTCTCCAGGCAAGAGTGCATTAGTAATATTCCAACACCAGAGGACCTTATAAATATGAAAGAACTGCGATATTCAAGTTTTTTTTTTTTTCTATTAACCTAAGGACTAGGCAAGTGACACCAAAGCATTACAACAAATGAGGCCACCTTTCTTAGGCAATCTCCCTCTAACTGCACTCGTCCAGGTTGTTTTTCTTAATGTATCTCTCCACAGTCATAATAATATTTTCTCTAAAAACAAGATCAACAATATTTTATCTAATTAACCTAGATCAAAGAACTTTGTAAATTGGTGTATATATAACTTGATGTTAAAATATATAATTACTCAAGGACATGAGAAAGGTAAGTCACCAGATGAGGAGAAAACATATGCCACAGGCATCCAATAAAGGACTGTCATCCAAAATATGCAATGATCTCTAAAACTCAAGAATAAAAAAACAAATGGCAATATTTTAAAAATGGGCTCAGAGAGCAGGGTCACTTGACATACTATCTCCTGGGCTTGAAGTTCTAAAAATTCCCACCATATAAAATATAACTCTCAACAACAACAAAAAAGCAAAAGACCCAAAGACCTTAACAGACATCTCATCAAAGAAGATATACAGATGGCAAATAACCATATGGAAAGATGACCCATGTCATATCATCAGAGAAATATAAATTAAAATAATGAGATACACTACATATGGATTAGAATGGTGTCCAAGTCCAGAACACTGACGACACTAAATTTTGCTGAGGACGTGGAGCAACAAGAATTCTCACACATTGTTGGTGGGATTTCAAAGTGGTGCAGCCAATTTGAAAGATAGTTTGGCTTTTTTTTTTTTTTTTTTTAATGAAACAACATATTCAAACCATACAACCCATCAATCCTGCTCCTTGGTATTTACCCAAAGGGGTTGAAAAATGTATGACCACAATAAAAGGAAGGATTTTAAAGCCACTTTATTCAGTTCAGTTCAGTTCAGTCGCTCAGTCATGTCCGACTCTTTGTGACCATGTGAATCGCAGCATGGCCAGGGCTCCCTGTCCATCACCAACTCCCAGAGTTCTTTGGAAGCAACCAAGATGTCCTTCAATGTGAAAATGAAAGTGTTAGCCACTCAGTGGTGTCCAGCTTTTTGTGATCACGTGGACTGTAACCCACCAGCCTCTTCTGTGCAGGGGTTCTCAGGCAAGAATACTGGAGTGAGTTGCCATTTCCTTCTCCAGGGTATCGTCCCAATCCAGGGATCAAACCCTGGTCTCTTGCATTGCAGGCAGATTCTTTACTGTTTGAGCCACCAGGGAAGCCCTATTTAGGAGGTGAATGAATAAATAAATCATGGTATACCCAGACAATAAAGCATCATTCAGAACTAAAAAAAAAAAAAAAAAATCTATGTTATCAGTCAAGAAAAGACATGGGGAAACCTTAAACATATATTATTAAGTGAAAAAAAAGCCCATTTGAGAAAGCTACATACTGTATGACTCCAACTATATGACATTCTGGAAAAGGCAAAATCATAGAAACAATAAAAAGGTCACTGTTTGCCAGGGCCTAGGGGGAGGGAAGGATGAAGAAGAGGATGACAGAAAATTTTCAGAGTTGTAAAATATGTATGATACTAATGGTGAATACACATCAGGTTTGTCCAAACTTATAGAATGTTCAACACCAAGAGCGAACTCTCAGGTAAACTATAACTTTGGATAATTAGAACAGGTCAGTGTGGGTCATCAATTATAACAAATTACCACTTTTGTGGGGGATGATGATAATGAAGGAATATATGCATAGGTGAAGGCAGGAGTATGTGGTAAAATTGTACCTTTCCCTCAATTATCTTGTGAGCCTACAGCTAAATATTCTTTAAAAATAGTCATACACAAACTTTAATTACTGTTCTCACATGAAAGAGTTATAGTGTAGTTGTTAAATCTACAGGCTGTGGAGTCACAAAGCCTAAGTATGTATCTTAGATCCACCTTCATACCTATGTGACCTGGCACGCTTGGATGTGTTTCAGTTTCCTCATGTGTAAATTGGGGATTAGAATGAGGCATCTTCATCATAGAATCAGTGTAGGAATTAAGTAAAATAATGCACATTAAATGTTAAAAATGTGCCTGAATCATGGAAAGCACCCAATAAATAGTAGCTGTAACATGTTTTGAACTCTCTCTTAATATAGGCCTCAGGTTACTAAGGGCATAAAATGATCTTACAAAACAATGTTTTCATCAGGAAGTGAAGATTCAGTGCATGGGCAACTAGGAACTGTGCGTAGAAATGAAAACATTTTATGAATTATATGTACTAAGGAAATACTTCTGGTACTAGCTTCCATTAGGCTGATCAGTCAAGGTCACTGGTTCTTAATTAGTAGAATATTAGCTTTCCTTGCAAAGTGAGTTAAATGTGTAATATGCTGTCAGCCGAGAGTTTTAAATATATCGTTTTTACTGGGACATACAAACAAGAATGTCGCTCTGTGTCAGACCACTGCTTTGTCTAAGACTGTAAATGACTTTATTCAAATATCTACAAGACAATGAGGTACAGATTTAAAAAGAAACATAAAGAGGAAATGCTACTAAAAGAATAGCTAAGTAATACTGCTACTGCTGCTAAGTCACTTCAGTCGTGTCTGAATCTGTGCAACCCCCTAGATGGCAGCCCACCAGGCTCCCCTGTCCCTGGGATTCTCTAGGCAAGAACACTGGAGTGGCTTTTTAGCTCCTCTTCCCTTTCTGCCTAAGGGTGTGGCTAGTGCCTAAACTTTCTTGGCTCTTTTTTTTTTTTCTTTAATTAATTTTTATTTTTTAGTTTGTTTTGCTTTACAATACTGTATTCGTTCCCGTCACATTGTTGTTATTTTCTTCAAAGCACCCTTCAGGTGAAATAAATATCCAACTGTTTAATTTATTAAATAGTTAATTCTGACAACTTAATAGTGGTCATCTGTGTGGTGTGACACAGATATTGCAGTGTTTCCTCCTGAATTGTAAGTGTCCCACAGCACTCCTAGGAGTTTCCTGTGCTGTGCTGGGGTGCATTGGTATACAGTTTGGGTACTGTGACACAGTGGCATATTTTTTTTCCTTCATCTTTTAATTCTATTTGCTTAACTTCAAAACTGTCTCCCCTCCTTCTGAGTATCCATCCCACTCATGGAATCTGTGCTTCCACATTCATTTCTGAGATATGCTAGAGAATTTAATATATATGCAGTTTTTCTCATTCTGATTCCTTCATACACATTACTTTTCCTGTCACTGTCTACATGAAGAATATCTACTTGATCATCAAGGTTCACCTCTAACACTACCTCTTTTATTAATATTCATTGCCCAGGTAGAGTTGATTTCTACTGATGTTTGCAATTCACATTATACAGACTTTCATCATAGCAGGTATAATAGTTTAACTGTTTCTTTACCACTTTTACTTTCATTTAGACTATAGGCTCTGTGATCAAAGGTAAAGCCACATCTAAAAGCTCAAGGCTGCATCCCTGGGATGACATTAATCTTTCTTAAAGTGCCTGCCTGAGACAAGTTAAGGCTATTAACATAATTTAACTGTTTCAGCCAACATCTGAAGATAGGCCCCTATGTCCCAATTTCTGTGGAAAGTTAGGAGCCTAACTTTCAATAAATGTCAGTTAGCAAACCCAGGTAGTTTCACATGGGCTGATCTCTTCCTAATTTTTCACTTATGTAGCTCTACTGAGTTTGTGTTCAACCTCTTCCCTATTTCTCCATTCTTCCTGTAGGAACCCAGTCATTTCCACACAAGTAGAAGCTGAGTTCAGTTCCTTTTGTACTCTTTTCTCTATCTAAATGGTTATTACTCATTAAGGTCTGTCATTACTTTTAAGTGAAAGTATCTAGCTTTTTAAAACTTATGACACCATGAAGAATTTTTAAGAATCGCTTATAATTAATGCATTTAGTATTTCAAGGATAACCTGCTAGAAAGATGATAAACTGTATTATCTTTTCAGTAAGTACTGATCTTATTTAAAACATGAATTTTCATAATAAAACTTGTGTATCCTAGACAAAAAGTTCATCTCTTCTCAAGCTGAAATCTTATAGCTTACCAAGCAAATTTTGTGAATGTGGGAGAGGTTTTGTTCAATATTCAGTTGACCTCTTATATATTTTAAAACATTTATAGGTTGCATAAGTATCAGTGTATTAAATATACATGCCACAAATTAATTAGTAAGTATTAGTTTCTTAATGTTAAAGATCCTGACTTTCCAAATACAAAATTAGATTCTTTTTAAGATATACTCTTTGGCAGTGTATTGCACAAAAAAGGAAATGTCTTGGCTATGTCCCTGTGTAGTGCTTGCTTCATATAGAAATGGTCAAGAAATGAGACTATCTATATTTCCTTCCAGTGTTATATATATTCTACTGAGGTATAATATAACTTGGGCTTCCCAGGTGGCTTAGTTGTAAAGAATTTGCCTACAGTGTAAGAGAGGCAAGTTCAATCCCTGGGTCAGGAAGATCCCTTGGATAAGGAAATGGCAACCCACTCTAGTCTTCTTGCCTGGGCAATCTATGGACAGAGGAGCCTGTTGGGCTACAGTTCATGGGGTCACGAAGAGTAGAACATGACTTAGCAACTGAAGAGCAACATCAACAAGATGTAATAGCTCCTTCTTTCTCCATAGCAATACTGAGTTTTCTCAATGATCTTTTTTTTTTTCTTCTAATTTTAAAAGTAATTCAACTACCATTAAACAGTTTTTTTGTTTTTTTTTTGGCTAAGATTCTCAAGAGGTCTTTACTTCTTAAAGCTATAGACTTTTATAACTGACAATGAATGATAAACAATTCATCACTTATTTAATAACAATAGAGTATTTTCATTTTGTGTGCTTTGAAAAGATTCTTTTTTTTTTCAGTAATGCTAAAGGCACTCTTGTGAAGGAGAGATGTTTTCCAATATTATGTCTAATTGACAAATGGAGAAACTTTGGCCTAGAGGTTCAATTAAGGTCACAAATGTCACTGTGGAATTCCTAAACTGATGACTTCAGGCCTTTGCTTTAAACATTCAGTTGTACAGGATATAATTACATGTGTTTGGAGGGAAAAAGAGATAGAGGACAACACAGCTCTTTAACCTTGTAAAAAATTGTTCTATTTTCTATTCTAGTCTTTCTTTACAGCAGTTCCAAAGATACTAAGTGGAGGTGACTTGAATTTGGTGGCAGTCTTCTGTGTGTTAGTCAGTTATGTGTTTTTCCGTAGTAGCTTTTCATATCTAGTTAAAGGCTATGGAAGATGGCTATTTTTATCTCCATTTTACAAGAAAGAACTAAGTCATTCACAAAGGTCATATAGCTCTTAAATGTGAGATTTGGGTCACAAGTAGCCTGATATTCAAAGTCATGAATCTCTTACCTGAAAGAAAACCCTTTTGTGAAAATATTCCCTTCTAAATACAAGAATTGAGAAGTGTAAATAATTTTCTGATATACCTAATTTTGACAAAAATTGCATATCATAACTTAAAATTACAGAGCTATAGAGTATTAAATATAGAATTATTTTTCAATAATATATTTAATTAGAGCACTTAATCTAACCCACATTATAGTTGACCAAGACAGCTGCAATGTTCCCCTCAGTTTCATTTAGATTTAGATAGGTTTCTAACTGATTGCATCTCCTTGACTTCCTTTCTCTTAGAACAGTGATTTTAGAAAACTTGCAATTGTAAACTTTCTCACCTTTTAGAAATGTATATTAAATCTTCCCCCAGACTCTTGCCAGTTTTATAGAACAGAGACTTCTTTTTAAGGACCTAGGAGCCATTCCTTTGAAATGTAATCATCAAGGAAGACAGAACCCCTATCTCCCAGTCTCTAAAGGAAGGGAAGAGCCTAACATCCATGAACACTAATTAGCAAGCACAAATAGCCTAATCAGCCCCCAACCACCAAATATTTGCAATAACTCATAGAGTTATTGCAACAATAACTCATAGAGCTAATCAATGAATATAGTGAAATTGCAGAATACAAAATTAATACACAGAAATCCATTGCATTCCTATATATTAACAATAAAAAAATCAGAAAGAGAAATTAAGAAACAATTCCATTCACCATTGCAACAAAAAGAACAAAATACCTAAGAATTAACCTACCTAAAGAGACAAAAGACATGTATGCAGAAAACTATAAGACACTGATGAAAGAAATCAAAGATGACACAAACAGATAGAGATATATACCATATTTTTGGATTGGAAGAATGAATATTGTGAAAATGACTATAATACCAAAAGCAATCTACAGATTCAATGGCATCCCTATCAACAATGGCATTTTTCATAGAACTAGAACAAAAAATGTTTCCATACAAATTTCACAATCTGTGTGGAAACACAAGAGATCCTGGATAGCCAAAGCAATCTTACAAGAGAAAAATGGGGCTGAAGGAATCAACCTTCCTGATTTCAGACCATGTTACAAAGCTACAGTTGCCAGGACAATATGGTACTGGCACACAAACAGAAATACAGACCAATGGGACAAGATAGAAAGGTACACCCATGTGTTATTTTGACAAAAGAGACAAGAATATACAGTTGTGAAAAAAACAGTGTCTTTTAAAAGATGTTACATGGACAGCTACATGTAAAAGAATGAAATTAGAATATTTCCAAACAGTACACACAAAAATGAACTAAAAATTGATTCAAGACTTAAATGTAAGGCCAGAAATTATAAATCTCTTAAAGTAAAACATAGCTAATAAATTCTTTGACATAAATCACAGGCAAGATCCACTCTGACTCACCTCCTAGAGTAATGAAATAAAAACAAAAATAAACAAATGGGACCTAATTAACTTAACACATTTTGCACAGCAAAAGAAACAACAAGATTGAAAGACAACCCTCAGAATGGGAGAAAGTAATTGTGGACAGAAACAACTGACAAAGGATTAGTCTTCAAAAATATAAAAGCAGCTCATACAGCTCAATTCAGAAAAACAAACAGCTCAATTAAAAAATGGGCAGAAGACTCAAACAGACATTTCTCTAAAGAAGACATACAGATGTACCAAAAAACACATGAAAAGATGCTTACCATCACTAATTATCAGAGAAATATAAATAACAAAACAATGAAGTGTCACCGCACACCAGTCAAGAATGACCATCATAAAAAATCTCCAGGCAATAAATGCCAGAGAGGATGTGGAGCAAAGGGAACCTACCTATACTGTTGGTGGGACTGTAAACTGATACAGCCATTAACAGTATGGAGATTCCTAAAAAAACAAACAACAACAACAAAAAAAAGAAATAAATCATATGACCCAGCAATCCCACTACTGGGTATAATACCCTGAGGAAAAAATTCTAAATACACAGTTCTAAAAGACACATAAGTCCAATGGTCATTGCATCACTATTTACAATAGCCAGGACATGGAATCAACCTAAATGCTCATCAACAGAGAAATGCATTGAAAATGCATGGTATATATAGACATATACTACAGAATATTACTCAGCCATAAAAAGAACAAATTTGAATCAGTTTTCATGAGATAGATGAACCTGGAGCCTGTTATACAGAGTGAAGTAAGACAGAGGAAAGCAGAATCATATATTAATGCATATGTATGAAATCTAGGAAAATGGTATTGATAAACCTATCTGCAGGGAAGGAATGGAGATGCTGGTGTAGAGAATGGACTCGTGGACACAGTGAGGGAAGGAGAGAGTGGGATGAATGGAGAAAGCAGCATCAACATATATACACTATCATGTGTAAAGTAGATAGCTGGTGGGAAGTTGCTATATAACACAGGGAGCCCAGCCTGTGCTCTGGGATGACCTAGAGGGGTGGAATTGGGGGAAGGGAGGGAGGTTCAAGACAGAAGTGTTATATATGTATAATTATGGATAATTTGCATTGTTGTATGGCAGAAACCAGCACAACATTGTAAAACAATTTTCTTTCAATTAAAATAAAATTTTAAAAAAATCAATAAAGAGAATAACTCAATGTACTCAACATATCCTGTTCATTAACTCCCATCTAACAACCTCTGTTCTCCAATACTTCTACTAGCCCACCCCAGAACTCAAAAACTCTCCAAGTCCTTTGTTTCAAGGCAAAACTGGCTATCCAAACTTGTTCTGTGCTTTCTGTCCTATTGTTGTGAATGTATCAGAATAAAACCAATTTCTGTTTTAATTTCTTGTTTGGTGTTATTTTATTTTCTTTAATTGAATACTTCCAATTCTATGCAATTTTGAGAAATCTCTGTGTTAATGAAAGCTCATATTAAGTAACATAAAATCATAATTTGCTTTTTTATGCCTATTAAGCATTTGTAAACAATCCATTTCCATGAAAATGGCATTCAAAATGTTTGAATAAAATATTCCTTAAGAAAGATTGTTTATATTTCTCTAGTATTAATTTCAAAGCCTGAGTAGAAGATGATTTCCCAGTTTAGAGTCATTTAGAATTAAACAAATGTCTTAAAAATATACTTACAAAATATGTATTAAAGGAATGATCTTAAGGCCTTTACCTATATACCTTTTTCTTTCCTTTTCTTCTTTCTTTACCTTCCTTGCCCTGCTTCTCTTTCTTCCTTTTTTTCTTCTTTCATTTCTCCTTTCCTTAATTCCTTGTTTTCTTCCTTTTAAATAACTTTCCCTTCTACTGCCAACAACAATTACATTTTGTGGTACTAGGGGTTAGGACTGCAACATGTGGATTTTTGAGCCTACCTTTGATTCCCTAAACTCTTTCTGTCTAGCTGACTATTCTCTGCCTGGATTGCAGTTCTTGTTCTTGAAGAATGCTACCTCAAGCCTTTTGATGTTTCTCTCTTGTTTGGAATGCTATTCTCCCAAAGTCAGCTAATTTAACACTTTTATTTCATTCAGAAATGTCTTCTTTGACATCCGAGGTGAAGCAACCTTCATCTAAACACAAACCCTTTCATTACACATAATTTCAAGTTTTCTTCACAGCACTTATACTGCCTGATTCCCTATTGTATATGTGTTGGTTTACTTATTTATCCACCTTGCTTCACTTTATCACCTTAGAATGTAAGATTCATGATGCTCTACTGGTCCTGTTTACTGCTAGCATATCTTGTATTTACTAGGTGCTACACTAATCAATTTTGGGGGGCTCCAAAATCACTGCAGATGGTGACTGCAGCCATGAAATGAAAAGACGCTTACTCCTTGGAAGGAAAGTTATGACCAATCTAGATAGCATATTGAAAAGCAGAGACATTACTTTGCCAACAAAGGTCCATCTAGTCAAGGCTATGGTTTTTCCAGTGGTCATGTATGGATGTGAGAGTTGAACTGTGAAGAAGGCTGAGTGCCGAAGAACTAATGGTTTTGAACTGTGGTGTTGGAGAAGACTCTTGAGAGTCCCTTGGACTGCAAGGAGATCCAATCAGTCCATTCTGAAGGAGATCAGCCCTGGGATTTCTTTGGAAGGAATGATGTTAAAGCTGAAATTCCAGTACTTTGGCCACCTCATGCGAAAAGTTGACTCATTGGAAAAGACTCTGATGCTGGGAGGGATTGGGGACAGGAGGAGAAGGGGACAACAGAGGATGAGATGGCTGGATGGCATCACTGACTCGATGGACGTGAGTCTGAGTGAACTCCAGGAGTTGGTGATGGACAGGGAGGCCTGGTGTGCTGCGATTCACGGGGTCGCAAAGAGTCAGACACGACTGAGCGACTGGACTGAACTGAACTGATACTAATCAAAGTTCCCCAGAGAAACAGAATCAATAGGAGAGATAGAGTTAGAGTATATGTAGATTTATTATAAGGGATTGGCTTACACAGTTATGGAACGCTGAGATTACATGGGCTGAGAAACACATAATCTACCATCTGCAAGCTGGAGGCCCAGGAAAATTGGAGGTGGGTGTATCCCAGTCCAACTCTGAAAGTCTAAGAATAAAGAAGCTAGCAGTATAAGTCTCAGTCTGAGTCTGAAACCACAGGAACCATGAATATTGACATCTGAGGGCGTGAGAAAACGGTTGTCCCAATTCAATCAAAGATAAAAAATTCACCCATTCTTCTCTTTTTGTTCTACAAAGGCTCTCAACAAATTGGGCAATGCCAAATCTCATTGGTGGCATTGAACTTTCTTCCTTAGTCTACTTATTCAAATACTGATCTCTTCCCGAAATACTTTCACAGAAATACCCAGATATAACATTTTACCAGCTGTCTGGGCATCACTTAACCCAGTTGATGAATACAATTAACAATCACAGGTAGTTGTATATTTTGCTGAAAGAATGGATTTCTTCTGAGTGTGCATGAAATTCTGAGTAGGGCTGAAGTCCACCTAAGAATGTAGACACACAAAGAAAGGGTGAGTCCTGGATAGAGTGGATCTAGAATGCTCATGTTAATAAGCTGAATTTTTCATCATTTGAAGATCCATGAAATAGACTGATCATGACTCCTTAAGGTTTATAAGGCCCAAAGTTTTCTTGATGCTTTTGAACTGTGGTGTTGGAGAAGACTCTTGAGAGTCCCATGGACTGCAAGGATATCTAACCAGTCAATCCTGAAGGAGATCAGTCCTGACTATTCATTGGAAGGACTGATGCTGAAGCAGAAACTCCAATACTTTGGCCACCTGATGTGAAGAACTGGCCCGTTGGAAAAGACCTTGATGCTGGGAAAGATTGAAGGTGGGAAGAGAAGGGGATAACAGAAGATGAAATGATTGGATGGCATCACTGACTTAATGGACATGAGTTTGAGTAAACTCTGGGAGCTGGTGATGGACAGGGAGGCCTGGCATGCTACAGTCCATGGGGTTGCAAAGAGCTGGACATGACTGAGCAACTGGACTGAACTGAACTGAAAGTTTTGTTGGTGAGAACTCTCATTATCAAGACAGCTAGCTGTATATTCTCCTGACTGTAAAATTATTTTAATACCAGCAAAGCACTCATCTCTGTTAATTTTAAAACTATAGGTCAGATCATAAATAATTATATATATTTTAGCTAAGATTCAGAATATGTCTAAGAAAAGAGAATTACATCATAAAATCTTCAGAAAATATACATTCATATATTAGTTTTGTCCTATGATTGATTTGATCTTGAAAGTTGTAAAGTGCAGCTAAGTTTGGGAGCCAAGTTATTAATAAAGACTGATTTACTTTTGACAAAGAGTTGATTGATTGATTTAATTACTATGCAATCCAGAATTTTATGTAGTAATTTCATAAAATTTAGGATATGGAGTGACAGATTTAGAGAAGTCAAGTTGTCCCTTAAGCAAAATACTTCTCTTAATTCAGCATATTTTTTGCCTACTCTGTCTATTAAGTGGATTTGAACACTCAGAGTCTCAAAAAACTATAGGCTATGATTCATACGTTTAAATCATGAAAGAAGCTTTATTTTTAAAATGTGGTACATTCTAAAATATATTTCATGATTTAATAATATGAATCATAATCTATTTGAACTGTGGTGTTGAAGAAGACTCTTGAGAGTCCCTTGGACTGCAAGGAGATCCAACCAATCCATTCTAAAGATCAGTCTTGGGTGTTCATTGAAAGGACTGATGTTGAAGCTGAAACTCCAATACTTTGGCCCCCTGATGTAAAGAACTGACTCATTTGAAAAGACCCTGATGTTGGGAAAGATTGAAGGCAGAAGGAAAAAGGGATGACAGAGGATGAGATGGTTAGATGCCATCACCAAGTCAATGGACATGAGTTTGGGTAAACTCCAGGAGTTGGTGATGGACAGGGAGGCCTGGCATGCTGCGGCTCATGGGGTCGCAAAGAGTCAGAGACTACTGAGGGACTGAACTGAACTGAACTCAATAACTTATTTAATAATTCACTAATATAATGATTAATTTAATAATTTTAATGTATGAAAGAATATTCAGCCTTTCTCCTGCAACTATCCTTAAAGATGGATGAAGGAGGAATCTTTGTGGCTTGACACATCTCCTATTCCAGTGACTTACTTCCTCCTCAGTTTGAGACCAAGTGGACTTATAATTGAGGAAAAAAAGAAAAAGTCATAGCTAACTTTAGGTCATCAGTACAAGATGAAAGTGTGATTGCAATTAATGAGTCTGAATTCATGAGCAATTTGAGAATCAGTCTATTCACATTCACTCCAGAACACATTGTTCTCTGTATCTATTTAAATACGAAATGGCTTATATCTTCTTTCCTCGAGGGGACTAAATTGTGGTACAGTTTCATATATCTTGATGAAAAAAAAAATTGTTATTTTCGTTATAGTACACTGACACCCTTAGTGAAATTCAAATATTTTCTATCTCAAGAAATCAAAATTGTTGATATGTCAAGATCAGGAAAACATATGTCTTCCTTTATCTAGCTGATATACAGATATGAATATATTTTACTTTCTATTTCACAACTACATGAACATACACACACAAAATAGGTACAAACAAAATACACACAAACATATACACAGAAAGTAGTGCAAGTTAATGTTTCATTTGGAATGTTTTTTCAGTTCTTTCCATAATCAAGATTATATTGACAAATTATTTAAAGTAATTATTTTATGTGTATTAAAATTAGTAATAAAAGCTTAAATTTTTTATTGCTTTCTTCAGATAGTTTTGTAAACACAACACAGAAAGTCTTCCAAACAGAAAAATATTATTTTGTCATCAAAATAACATTTCTGTTCTACCTGTTACTTCTTCCTTTTCCAACTCCTTATCATCTCTTTTTCCAATAGAAACTTAATTATCCCCGATGGCTCAGATGGTAAAAGGATCTGCCTGCAATGCAAGAGACCCTGGTTGGGTCCTTGGGTCAGGAAGATCCCCTGGACAAGGGAATGGCTACTAACTCCAGTATTTTTGCCTGGAGAATTTCATAGACAGATGACCCTGGAAGGTTACAGTCATGAGGTTGCAGAGTCAGACATGACTGAGTGACTAACACACAGTCCATGGACTTAGTTACTCTTCATATATATCATCTTTTAATGCCCTAATGATAAGGTTTTTCAGGAAATGTTTCTCTTGGGATCTTATACTGTATATTAGCATTTAATGTTTGAGAAGCCTTAGGGTGAAGATTTCTGTTTAAAGGAGTCTCTTAAATATTCTTGGCCATAAAACCCTTTGTTCAAATAACATTACATAACATATTAAAGAATACATTTTGGGAAGATTCAGTTCAGTTCAGTTCAGTCGCTCAGTCGTGTCCGACTCTTTGCAACTCTATGAATCGCAGCACGCCAGTCCTCCCTGTCCATCACCAACTCCCGGAGTTCACTCAGACTCACGTCCATCGAGTCAGTGATGCCATCCAGCCATCTCATCCTCTGTTGTCCCCTTCTCCTCCTGCCCCCAATCCCTCTCAGCATCAGAGTCTTTTCCAATGAGTCAACTCTTTGCATGAGGTGGCCAAAGTACTGGAGTTTCAGCTTTAGCATCATTCCTTTTAAAGAAATTCCAGGGCTGATCTCCTTCAGAATGGATTGGTTGGATCTCCTTGTAGTCCAAGGGACTCTCAGGAGTCTTCTCTAACACCACAGTTCAAAAGCATTAATTCTTCGGTGCTCAGCTTTCTTCACAGTCCAACTCTCACACCCATACATGACCACTGGAAAAACCATAGCCTTGACTAGATGGACCTTTGTTGGCAAAGTAATGTCTCTGCTTTTCAATATGCTATCTAGATTGGTCATAACTTTCCTTCCAAGGAGTAAGCATCTTTTAAATTCATGGCGGCAGTCACCATCTGCAGTGATTTTGGAGTCCTCAAAAATAAAGTCTGAGATTAGTTGACTGTTTTCTTTCTTTTTTTTTAAATAAATTTTTATTTTTTAGTTTGTTTTGCTTTACAATACTGTATTCATTTTGCTATACATTGACATGAATCAGCCACGAGTGTACATGAACTCCCAATCCCGACCCCCCCTCCCCCCTCCCACCTCACACCATCTCTCTGGATTATCCCCATGCCTCAGTCCCAAGCATCCTGTATCCTGCATCGAACCTAGACGGGCTATTCATTTCACTTATGATATCATACAAGTTGCACTGCCATTCTCCCAAATCATCCCTCCCTCTCCCTCTCCCACAGAGTCCAAAAGGCTGTTCTATATATCTGTGTCTCTTTTGCTGTCTCGCGTACAGGTTTATCATTACCATCATTCTAAATTCCATATATATGTGTAAGTATACTGTATTGATGTTTTTCTTTCTGGCTTACTTCACTCTGTATAATCGGCTCCAGCTTCATCCACCTCATTAGAACTGATTCAAATGTATTCTTTTTAATAAGTAATACCCCATTGTGTATATGTACCGCAGCTTTCTTATCCATTCATCTGCTGATGGACATCTAGGTTTGACTGTTTTCTTATTAATGATCTCTATATTGTTTGGGGAAGGAATAGACTTGGGAATGCAACTTCCTTCATACTTCATGTTATATTTTTAAGCTAGATTTCTTAAAATTGAAATGATGCATAAAATAAATCATAGGCATTTTAAAATAATCTGTTTAGGAGTTGTTCAATTGCTTTCAAAAGGGTTCTACTGGTTATAGCATACCTGAGTATGTTTTATTCCTTGAACATTTCCATGGCATTATATTTTACATTTGCTAATATAGTAAGAATAAAGAGCATTTTACTTGATTTTCCTTTATTCTATGAAACATTTAAGTTTAGATATCTGTCTGAGATGTTTGAAATAACTGTATGTTCATATCACCTATTAATTCTAACATTTATATTTTCATATATTTTATTCAATTGGAAAACAATTGTAATATCTGTTTAAGTTTTAGTTAATTTGACCTAACAAATGCTTACACAATCATCCCTTGAAATCTGTGGAATACAGATTGCAGGACTCCTGAAGATACAAAAATCCAAGGGTGCTCAAGTCCCTTATACAAAATGGCATAGTATTTGCATATAACCTGCACATACCTCCCTATACTTTAAGTTATCTCTAGGTTACTTATAATATCTATTACATTACAAACACTATTAAATATCTGCTGGCACAAGGCAGATTCAACTTTTCCTTTTGAAACTTTCTGGATTTTTTCTCAAATATTTTTGATCTGTGGTTGCTTGAATTTTGAAGATGCCAGAGCCATGGTTATGGAGGCCCAATTGTACTTAGTTGTGCAACATTAAAATCATTAAATTATGCTACTCCCTTTTTTGATTTCTAGTAAATTTTAAAGTCATTGTCAAGGTGAAGAATGATTCAGCTAATAATTCTATTGATGTTAGCATTGTTTTATTGGTTTCAAGGATCAAAAGCCAATCTGAACTATTTAAAGTAAAAACAGAAATTTCATAGGAAAATAAAGATATGTTTTTTAATGGTTCAGTAGAGTATCTCTCTCAATTAAGAATTTTGGACAATCAAAACACAGGAAAGCTGTTGATAGTCAACCTCAAGATATTCACACTTGCCATTCTGAAAGCAAGTCAAAGCTTTAATGAAATTTTGCCTCAGCCACTCGGTGGCTTATAACTGATTCCAAATTTGAGATTCCAAGAAGAGCTGATTAACCCAGCTCTAGAACAATGTAGCTGATACTAATATTGGATATAATATGAGTAACACGTATTTGATCATAACTTGTTGAGATCCCCATGAAGACTCCTGGCCCTAGACAAGTTAAAGGATCAGGTCTCAGGTCATCAGCAAAAGCTGAAAGAGGAGATGTGCCAACCATAGCAGTACCAACCTGTGGCTGGAGTCCCATCCTCATTGTTTCATTTCCCATCCTTGCACACTCTGAACTTACCATCAGAAGCTGGCCCCTTCAGATCTTCAGATCAGATCTCCATTTCCCTCAAGGGAGGATATATATATATATATACACATATGGATAGATGTGTGTGTATGTGTATATATACATATATATATACATATATATATATATATATATATATATATGCAAGATGGTTATATCAAAGTTAGGAGCTGATTTGAATTAGTTTAACTAGTTTTGTCTGAGATCTGATAATATTAGGGAGTCAATTTTTGCAAATGTGTATTGAATATATTAAAATTTCTATAGAGAAAATATTCCTTATACTTGATATACAGCAATTTGGTTCTTTATGTCCTTAGTATTATCTGACTATTTAATCTTCCAAGGACAAACATTTGTATGTTAAAGCTTTTACTACAATTCTGTTTCTAAAAAGAGTAGACTCTAGACCAAAACCCATCTGCAGATGTATTTTGTTAGGTACACCTAACTTTTATTGTGGTAAAATGCCACACAACAACATACATTTCACCACTTAAATAATTTTAAATTGTACTATTCACTGTATTAAGATACATTCACATTGTTGTGCAACCATCATCACTACCATCTCTATTTTTTTTTTTTTCATTATCCCACATGGAAAGTCTAACCCATTAAGCAATAATTCCTGATTATATCCATCACAGCCCCGGAAGAACACCATTTACTTTTCTGTCTCTATGAATTTAACTACTCTAGATACCTCATGTAAGCAGAAATTACTCCTTTTTAAGACTGAGTAATATTCCACTGTAAATGTGTGTTTGTGTGTGTGTGTGTGTGTGTGTGCGTGTGTGTATGTGCTGAGTTGCAGTTGTGTGCAGTTCTTTGCAACTCCATGGACTGTAGCCCACACCAAACTCTATGTCCATGGGATTTCCCAGTTAAGAATACTGGAGCTGGTTGCCATTTCCTACTCCAGGGAATCTTCACAATTCAGGGATTGAACCCACTTCTCTTGCATTGGCAGGCAGATTCTTTAGCACAAAGCCACCTGGGAAGCCATTGTATATATATATATATATATATATATATATATTTGTAAAACATTTGTTATTTTCTATATTTTTTCATAAGAGCTGTCTGAGTGAATCTGAAGTTGTATTTAATTGTGACTTTGATATACATTCTCACATAACGTTTTCAAACATTTAAAAAAGTAGCCAATATTAAAAAGTCTAAAGATTTCACATACAACCTAGAATTTTAGCTTCTTTTGAAAAACTAGAGAGTGTGATAATAAACAGTTCAATCTAGCAGCTATGAGCCAGAGCTGAGACATGGTAGCTACCTACCTTTAGATAGGGTATATACTTTACTATATCAAATAGATCATTTCCCCCCAGGCCACCTTATATGATACACTCACATTTTTATAGCTCTAATAAATAGTAAGTTTGCCTTCCCTGTCATCAAATCATTCTAGACAATATACATTTTTATTTGGATTTAGTCCATAAATATTCTGATGTTCAGCTGCCATGGGGTTGAGAGGACAATAGTTGATTGTGGGCAAAAAGATAGCTTTAGCAGCTTGAGTGAAATTACTCTATTTCAGTTGTTATGACCATATTAGGTCTATAAACATGGAGTTTGTGGCCAGATTTTAATTCAGAATGTGTCCTAAATAGAAATTATCTCTACAAGTGTTGCTGCTTTGAGTGTTTTAGAAATCTAATTAAATTCAAGACAGATTTGGAAATTGCCTTAAGGTACTTATGCAAGCAGTATTTGTAAAAACAAGAAAAAGCAAATTGCTGTTTTAATGGGAAAAACATTCAGCCATGAAGACTATTTTTCTAATTTTTTACTGTAACAGGGCTTCTTTGACTGGGGTTTACTCACAGCTACTACAACCTATACCCCTAATCAGCACCCTTACTCTTCTTATGATATATGCTTGAATCCATTGCAACATTTCCTTTTTAATAAGGAAAGAAGTAAGATCATGACTACAGTAATATGACACATTCTGTTTCCCTACATGGCTAGGTTTTGAGTCTGAATTGAGGGAGAAGTTCATGGGGTTTTCAAGGCAAGAATACTGAAGTGGTTTGCCACCCCCTTGCCAAACTCTGGAAAATTCTTAAAGAGATGAGAATACCAGACCATCTGACCTGCCTCTTGAGAAAGCTATATGCAGGTGAGGAAGCAACAGTTAGAACTAGACATGGAATAACAGACTGGTTCTAAATAGGGAAAGGAGTATGTCAAGGCGTATATTGTCACCCTGCCTATTTAACTTATATACAGAGTACATCATGAGAAATGCTGGGCTGGATGAAGCACAAGCCGGAATCAAGTTTACCAGGAGAAATATCAATAACTTCAGATATGGAGATGACATCACTCTTACGGTAGAAAGTGAAGAAGAACTAAAGAGCCCCTTGATGAAAGAGAGGAGAGTGAAAAAGTTGGCTTAAAACTCAACATTCAGAAAACTAAGATCATGGCATCTGGTCCCATCACTTCATGGGAAATAGATGGGGAAAAAAATGGAAACAGTGACAAAATTTATTTTCTTGGGCTCCAAAATCACTGCAGATGGTAACTGCAGCCATGAAATTAAAAGACGCTTGCTCTTTGTAAGAAAAGTCACGACCAACCTAGACAGCATATTAAAAAGCAAAGACATTACTTTGCCAACACAAGTCTGTCTAGTCAAAGCTATGGTTTTTCCAGTAGTCAAGTATGGATGTGAGAGTTGGACTATAAACAAAACAGAGTGCCAAAAAATTGATGCTTTTGAACTGTGGTGTTGGAGAAGACTCTTGAGAGTCCCTTGGACTGCAAGGAGATCCAACCAGTCCATCCTAAAGGAAATCAGTCTTGAATATTCATTGGAAGGACTGATGTTGAAGCTGAAACTCCAAAACTTTGGCCACCTGATGCAAAGAACTGAGTCATTTGAAAAGACCCTGATGTTGGGAAAGATTGAAGGCAGAAGGAGAAGGGGATAACAGAGGATGAGATGTTTGGATGGCATCACTGACTCAATGGAGATGAGTTTGAGTAAACTGTGGGAGTTGGTGATGGACAGGGAGGCCTGGCATGCTACAGTCCATGGGATCGCAAAGAGTTGGACATGACTGAGCAACTGATCTGAACTGAACTGAACTGAGGGAGAAGTTAAAGGAAGAAACATGTAGAACAATTTTAGGCAAAATCAGAATGGCATGGAAACAGGGAAACCAAGTATGGTTCAGAATTGAAAAGGATAATGATTTTTTTTTTTTTTTTTTTCTTCTCTGCATAGAACACAGCATGCAGCTGGTGGATTGAAAACTTTGGCAGCATTCACTGATAGCAAGCTTTGCATAAAAACTGTTGATTTCCAGATGGCACCAACAATATGGATGCTTCTCTGTGCATTTTAGCAGGAAAAGGAATTGGACAAGCAGAATGAGGAGCAGAGGAACAATTCCTGAGCAAAGGCTGTGCCCTGAGTGTAACTGAAAGCCTGATTTATTAATACATTGTGTGAGAAATCTACCTGGGAAAGGCCAGAAATAAATAAGGACACTTTGAGGGGTTCTAGTTTTCAAAATGCAGATTCCTGAGGATTCTTATCATTATGATTCGGATAAGAATAGAAACCCTGCAAATTTTTCCATATAGATTTGAATTATTGGCTTATTCATTTGTATCAGTTAAAATGCCCTCTACTGCTTTTTTTTTTAAATTTTTTAGTTTGTTTTGCTTTACAATACTGTATTCGTTTTGCTATACATTGACCTGAATCAGCCACGAAACCACTTTTTAAAAAATGGCTTGAAAAAAATTGAAAGAGACACGCGTACCCCAATGTTCATTGCGGCACTGTTTATAATAGCCAGGACATGGAAGCAACCTAGATGTCCATCAGCAGATGAATGGATAAGAAAGCNAAACAAACTAAAAAAATAAAAATTAATTAAAAACAAAAAAAAATGGCTTCAAGAGTGAGAAGGTAATCTTTTGTGCTCAGATGGTAAAGAATTTGCCTGCAATGAGGGAGACCTGGGTTTGATCCCTGGATTGGAAAGATCCCCTGGAGGAGGGCATGTTAACCCACTCCAGTATTCTTGCCTGGAGAATTCCATGGACAGAGGAGCCTGGCAGGGTACAGTTCAAGGGGTTCACAAAGAGTTGGACATAAATGGGAGACTAAACACAGCACAGAACAGTCTAGAGGAAGCGGTATTCAGGTGTGGTGGTTTACATTTCTGCAGTCTTCTTGGCTTTGCCCTTTACCAAAGGGTGGCTATTCTTAGGCTATATTAGGGAATTTTCAGCCATTATAGATACTATATTCATATATTAGTCCAGAGAGAAAAATAAAGGAAACTATTCCCAAAATTTCTCATAGACTTTGCTTGCAGGTTATTGGCCAGAATTTGGTAAAAATGTCCAATTGTAAGAATATAGTGGTTAAGAAAATGAGATATCAATGATTAGCTTTGATTTATGAGAAAAATCTCCCAAGGTTAGGAATGGAGATCACTTTCCCCTTAGTGACATGAGGGTAGAGATTGAATTTAAATAGAAAAGGGAATTCAAAGGTGGGAGAGGAAAGATTAAATAGATTATGAGGACAATCAAGAGCATCTATTTTTGAAACATTCAAGTTGCTAGCTGAAGCAGTGAAGACTCTGGTGTCCCATAGCAAATCTGTATTTGATCTCAAGGCAAGTTAGTCTAGTTTTCTGAACTATGAGCCACACCCAAAGGAAAGATGAAATCATAGGGACAATCTATAATTTCCTGAATGAACAAGTATATAGAGTTAGCTTCCACAAGAAAACTTACATAAACAATCTCATCTCTAGACCAGGGAGGAGAGATGCAAGAAATACTATTAGAATGAAAGGAGAAGAAAGCAAAAGTTTTTCAAAGCTCAAAGGAGACTCATTAAAGCTGAAGATTAATTTTAAAAAATATTTTTTATTATTCAATATTATGTTTTCCCATCCCTTTCCCATTCCATCTCTCCCATTCCTGCTATATGTTAATATTTTGGGGGATATATTTATTTTTATAAGCTCTATTTCACTCACTCACTTACTCAGTCATGTCTGATTTTTTGTGACCCGATTTACTATAGCTCTTCAGGCTCCTCTGTTCATACAGAATACTGGAGTGGGTTGCCATTCCCTGTTAAGAAATATGCTGATGATATATATGCTGAAGTACATAAAAGGGAAAATGTATGAATGGGAGGAGAGTTGGTGAGGAAAAAAATAATTACATGACTTTGCTGGAACAGATTAACAATTTATACAATTATGCCATGGAATACTACTCTAAATATTGGATTGGGTCAAGTGGAGAATCAAATAACTGTCACCACCTTCATCCTTTATTTTTTCACCTGAGTGCCAACCAACAAGTGTATTCATATATATATATGAATCTAATATATCTAAATATATCTATTTAAAATTAATAATAGTGCTGACTTAGCAGCAGCACTAATACTCTATTAAAATATATTATATATCACCTAGCTTTTCTTTGTATGATTTCCAGCATGTCAAATTCAATATAAATTCATATTTAATGATTTTCAATGTCATTTAGAGGGAATATCACTTTTATGAAGTTTGCCTTATACATATATGCACATATGTTATATATTTATGCTGATTTTTATGTGTTCAGTTATTTAGAGAGTAAATCTATATTCATTAATGAGATAACTAAGAAAGAGTAAGAATATCTGTACTCTAATTTGAAATAATTGGTTTGCATATATGCAAATATCAATAGAACTGGGAACGCATATAAGATGATTTTTTTTAAACTATCTTTTCCAATTTGTTTCAACAAATATTTGGAATATCCATGGAATACTGCAGTTTAAATAGTAAATGCTTTCAGAGGAAATAGATTTTGAGACCAATATTGAGAGACCATGTCAGGTCAACTTAGGGTAAAAGAATTGTAAAGAGAAGGCCTCCAAAGGTAGAAAATGCGCTGCAATTATTGAGGGCAAAGAAACGTGATGTTTACTGTTAGGAGTACTGCTAGAGTATGTGTTTGTTGCATCATAAAAATTGTGGCTCTTGAGATGATGAGAAAGAGTACATTAAAGAAACATTGCATTGAATGTCACAGAATCCTAGGGGCCAAAGTGGCCACTTATCTTATTTGCTTGACAATAACAGTTGTTTGGGGGGATGCATAACACAATTTTAAACTAATTCTTCAACCAGTCAGTCCTAAAGGAAATCAGTCCTGAATATTCATTGGAAGGACTGTTGCTGAAGCTGAAACTCCAGTACTTTGGCCACATGATGGGAAGAACTGATTCATTGGAAAAGACCCTGATGCTGGGAAAGATTGAAGGCAGGAGGAGAAGGAAACGACAGAGGATGAGGTGGTTGGATGGCATCACTGACTCGATGGACTGAGATGGCTCCAGGAGTTGGTGATGGACAGGGAAGCCTGGTGTGCTGCAGTCCCTGGGGTCACAAGGAGTCAGACACGACTGAGCGACTGAAGTGAATTGACAGAGAATCTGAAAAAAGTAATAAGTACCTGTGCTAACTGATAATGCTTGGATAAGAGCACAGAACATGAATTTTACAGTTAACTCAAGATATTGTGGATAATGCCTTAATTCTAAGGAGGCTTGATTGTGCTCTATTGGAGTTCTTAAAAAAAGTTTTCTGCAAATTATTCAAAATATATAATTTAGAAATTTCAATTTACTAGGCTTTATTGATTTTTAAGCTTCTTTAAATCAGTGGCACATATTTTCATAGCTTTATATTAAACATATTTTTCATTAAGTATAGACCCATGTAACTTGTTGCTAACATGTTAAACTCATTTGAAATCTTGAAGGTACATTCAACTAAATCTTCATTATGACTGACAAGCTGCAATTTCATCTGACAATGATATTTTTAAAATTACCTGAAAATAAACTAATTACATTTTCCTCAAAAAAATTTAAATGATCATCAGTTTGTACACTTGATTTTTTTTTCCTCATCATCCATATTATTCTGTCAAGGTGGTAAATACACACCTACAATTCTTTCTGTGTATAATGAGTTACCAAATTGCAATAGCTGAATTTGTAATTTGAATTCCAAGTGACAAAACTCCTATTAGAAATATTTACAGAACTTGCATGTTATGTAAAAGTTCTTTAAGTTTAAAATGTGCTTAGCCTGAAATATATGAGCATTATGAGATGTTTTACATAGAGATGCAAGTGGCTTATAAATGCCTTCACATCTTCCATGATAATGTGGTTGCTGCTATAAAAATGGGAAGGCACACTGTAACAAATATATCTAATTTGTAGTTCTCTGCCTTTAACATTGGTAACATATTGAATGTGCATAAGGCTTCCTTGCTCATTTGATAAAAACATCACCATATCTAGGTCACAAACTGCTCAATTCAAATGTGTGTCCTAGTATTTTACAGTAAATTTGCTTCTCAGACCTCAGAGGCATAGAAAAAAGTAGAAAACTGCTGAGTTTTTTACTTCTAACCAATTTTACATATCAACATCCATTAATTATTATTTTGACAGGAGGAAATTTTTTCCTGCTAAGAGATACTTAAGTGAGAAGAGTCAGTTCTTTATGAACTTTATGAAGAAAGGCCAGACACCTTGTTATGTGTGCCTGACAATGTTTTAAGTGTAAGATACCCAAAACAAACTCAGAACCATTCCACTTAAATTAGCCCCCAGTTTAGAATGAGTATTTTTATTTTTGTCAGCAGTAGCATCAATGTCCAGTTATTTATATATTATAAAAAGAGGTGAGGTAGTTTGGACAAGGATGGTAGCTGCAGAGCTGATAAGAAATATTCAGAATTTGAAGATATACAAAGACACACATGCACACTTTAATTTCAGTAAAATTTGACATGTTTAGTATAAATTTCTAAGAGTTTTAACCTACACATACAACTCAGTCAGTTCAGTCACTCAGTTGTGTTCAATTCTTTGCAACTCCACGGACTGCAGCACTCCAGTCTTTCCTGTCCATCACCAACTCCCAGAGTTGTTGAAACTCATGTCCATCCAGTTGGTGATGCCTTCCAAATATCTCATTCTCTGTCATCCCCTTATCCTCTTGCCTTCAATCATTCTCAACATCAGGGTATTTTCCAATGTGTCAGTTCTTTGCATCATGTGGCAGAAATATTGGAGTTTCAGATTCAGCATCAGTCCTTGCAATGAATATTTAGGACTGATTTCCTTTAGGGTTAACTGGTTGGATCTCCTTGCTGTCCATGGGACTCTCAAGAGTCTTCTCCAACACCATCATTCAAAAGCATCGATTCTACAGTACTCAGGTTACTTTATGATCCAACTCTCACACCATTACATGACTACTGGGAAAATCATAGCTTTGACTAGACAGTCCTTTGTTGGCAAAGTAATGTCTCTGCTTTTAAATATACTGTCTAGGTTGGTCATAAGTTTTCTTCCAAGGAACAAGCGTATCCTAATTTTGTGGCTGCAGTCACCATCTGCAGTGATTTTGGAGCCCAAGAAAATAGTCTGTCACTGTTTGCATTGTTTCCCCATCTATTTACCATGAAGTGATGGGACTGGATGCCATGATCTTTGTTTTTTGAATGTTGAGTTTTAAGCCAGCTTTTTCACTCTCCTCTTTCACTTTCATGAGGAGTCTCTTTACTTCCTCTTTGCTTTCTGCCATAAGGGTGGTGTAATATGCACATCTGAGGTTATTGATCTCTCTCCTGGCAATCTTGATTTCAGCCTGTGTTTCATCCACCCCGGCATTTAGCATGATGTATACTCTACATATAAGTTAAATTAAGCAGGTTGACACATACAGCCTTGATGTTCTTTTTTCCCAAGTGGAACCAGTCCACTGTTCCAAGTCTGGTTCTAATTTTTGCTTCTTGAGCTGCATACAGGTTTCTCAGGAGTCAGGTAAGGTGGTCTGGTATTCTCAGCGACAATATACAGCCTTGATGTACTCCTTTCCCAATCTAGAAGTGAGAATAAGGAAAAAATGGAAGCTGAAGCCATGATGAGAACTGCCTTCACAGTTCCTAGCTATATGAAATGTTTGGGGAAATGTGAAGTGCTGACGGATAAAGACACACAATGTGAGAGTTGTAAATTCGGTTTTATTTCAAGACTTTCTGAGAACTACAGCCCAGGAGAAAGCCTCTTGGATAGCTGTGAGGAACTACTTTGAAGAGGTAGCAAGGAAGGTCAGAAAACTATAATGATTTTGGTTAAAGAGTTATGTTTGATAAAGCACACAGAATGGTAGAAGATTGCTGCTAGTCATGAAGAGTAGGTATCTCTATTAATGATCTTATTGCTTTCCTAGGTAGGAGAAGATGCAAGAAATTGGATTAATAAAATTTTATCTTAAAAATGTCTATCTGAAGGCCTATTGTACCAGTTTTTCCCAGAACAGAGTACCTCATTTCTGATCTCCACTCTGAAGTCCTCTCAGGTTCAGAAAGCACAATGGCTAATGAATAATCCTTGTAGAGGATGGCCATAAGTTCATTCTTATAGCATATGAAATAGAAATGTGGTATAAAAGGTTATGAATCAGTATCTCTTTCTGTCTCCATTTGCAATGGTTCTTCCTTGCTCAGCCAGGGAATTTCAAGGTATAAACTGTTTTCAATATAAAAGAGAAATGATTTACTGATTCTAAGGTGAAGGTGAAGTCGCTCAGTCGTGTCCGACTCTTTGCGACCTCGTGGACTAGGCTTCTCTGTCCATGGGATTCTCCAGGCAAGAATACTGGAGATTGCCATTTCCTTCTCCAGGGGATCTTCCCTACCCAGGGATCAAACCCCGGTCTCCTGCATTGGAGGCAGACGCTTTAACCTCTGAGCCACCAGGTAAGCCCACTGATTCTAACTGGTCAGTATTCCTTTCGGTATTATTATTATTATTTTTTACTTCTCTCTGCTTACGAATTTTTTGTTTGCTTCACAAGGAATTTTAATGTTTTCTGACAAGATCTTTTGTTATGTTCCTTTGGGAATTGTTGAAACTCTTTTTTCTCCTTTTCTCTCTTTGCTGTGCTTAGTCACTCATTTGTGCTGACTTTTTGTGACCCATGGGACTTTAGCCTGCCAGGCTCCTCTGTCCATGGTGATACTCCAGGCAAGAATACTGGAGTGGGTAGCCTATCCCTTCTCCAGGGAAATTTGCCCAACCCAGGAATCAAACCAGTGTCTCCTGCATTGCAGGATTCTTTACCAGCTGAGCTACCAAGGAAACCCTTTAGTCTCTCAAGTCAAATTCTGTGCTTGACTGTCTCCTGCCTGGGACTTTGCAAAGTGTTACTGATTTGTAAATCAAAAGATAGTAGTTAATCAGGAACACAACTTAAAATGAGCTTTGAGTCTTAAGGAAATTATATGGGATTTTTTTTTTTTTTTGGTCTTTGTTTTTTACTAACAATAAAAGGAATTTCTTTTTCAATTTTATGCCTTGAAATACATTTAATTGAGTTTTGTAAACTTTTAAAACATTTCTCAGCAATGTGTGTTAGTTGCTCATTCGTGTCTGACCCTTTGTGACCCATAGACTGTCCATGGGATTTTCTCCTCTGTCCATGGAATTTTCCAAGCAAGAATACTGGAGTGGGGGCCATTTGCTCCTCCAGGGAGTCTTCCCAACCCAGGGATAGAATCCAGGTCTCTTGTATTGCAAGCAGGTTCTTTACTTCTGAGCCATCAGGGAAGCCACAGATATTATACCTTAGTAAAGCTTTAAAAAATAATTTAATTTAAAGATCTCTATGCCCCAGTCTTTTTAGCAGAGAGGTATTGCTATTGCTATTGCTAAGTCACTTCAGTCGTGTCTGACTCTGTGCGACCCCATAGATGGCAGCCCACCAGGCGCCCCCGTCCCTGGGATTCTCCAGGCAAGAACACTGGAGTGGGTTGCCATTTCCTTTCACAATGCATGAAAGCAAAAAGTGAAAGTTAAGTCGCTCAGTCAGGTCCGACTTAGCGACCCCATGGACTGAAGCCTACCAGGCTCCTCCATCCATGGGATTTTCCAGGCAAGAGTACTGGAGTGGAGTGCCATTGTCTTCTCCGGCAGAGAGGTATGGAACCATATAATCCACCATCTCTCTTTACGCCCTAGGGGATGGAGTGGTAGTCAATCTTTCATCAGTGGCAACAAATGTAATGAGTAACAGAGAACATTTCTCATCAATAGGAAGATGCTTTGATATGTGTTTTTATATCAGCGCTTTGGGGAGGCCTATACTTTAGTCTTGAACTTTAAAAATTCATTAAAAAATTCTGAAAATTATATTTTACTCTCAACAAATTAAAATGTTTATCTTAGGGGAATGCTGAATAGTATATTATTGTAAATTCTAATATATTAACTCTTTCATACATTTGAATATCCTTAAAACTAAGTATTATACTTGAGAAATAACAGAAATCTTAAAAGTTTTCCTGTCATTTGAAAAAAAAAAATTATGCCATCTGTGACAGTCATGTAGTTCAACACAATTTACAATGATTTTAAAATAATTCCACATTTAAGAATTATATCTGAGTATAAATACAAATTAGTCTTATTCAAACATTAAACCTGATGTAATATAAATTAATTGTAATCGCATAATTTCTGTGCTAATTAACTAAAAATGCTAGTGCAAATTAGTTTAAAAGGTATTTTCCTGATAAAGTAAAAATCCAAAGATAGGGTAATCTCAGGGGTTGGTATGAGCATATTTTGAACACTCCCTCAAGAGCTGAGATTTCTTCCAAACCCACTTGGCTAGCATTAACTTTACTTTGGTCAGTTTTCCCATGGTTACAAACTTTGTTGACATCTCCATGAAAAAGGAAGACAGGCTTTTTCCAAACGTAAAATAATACTTCTCTTTATTCTGATTGGTCAGTTCAGAGAGTAGGCTGTCTGCCCAAACCTGGGCCAGATGCAATCAATCACCAAAGACAGAGTTGGATTTAATATCAAGATAACAAAGCATCAGTCTCATTAATTGCCTAATTTTTAGTAAGGCATAGATAGATAGGCCCTAGGTATGTATTCATATGCTCATGTTTTCTTTTTTGAAAATTTTGCAAAATAAAATATTTTAATCCAAATTAGTAAGACTGCTGCATCTGAACTTTGACTTTCTGTGTCACACTACCATTATTTCTAATAGTGTTCAATTTCTGAATATTTGGAGGATTCTGCTAAGGAGAATTTGATTGGAACTTTGGGGCTTCCTTGGTGGCTCAGATGATAAAGAATCTGCCTGTAATGCAGGAGACTCAGGTCCAATTCCTGGGTGAGGAAGACCCCTTGGAGAAGGAAATGGCTACCCACTCCAGTATTCTGGCCTGGAGAATTCCATGGACAGAGGAGCCTGGTGGGCTACAGTCCATGGGGTTCCAAGGAGTTGTACATGACTGAGCACCTAATACTCACTTTTATGTAGTTTAGGATTAGTGACATTTATTCATGTGATTTATAGTCCACTTTAAATTTAGTAGGTATAATTAACACTTTGCTACCCTTCCAATTTACTGTCCTTTGTACTTAGGTTGAAGTGTAATATGAATATATTTTAAGATATCTGGCATGGAAGAGCATGGATAATGGTAGGAAAAATTTTTTAATGTAGAAAATAAAAAATAATCTATGAAATATTCTATCAACATTGCTGCTGCTGCTGCTAAGTCGCTTCAGTCGTGTCCGACTCTGTGCGACCCCATAGACGGCAGCCCACCAGGCCCCTCTGTCCCTGGGATTCTCCAGGCAAGAACACTGGAGTGGGTTGCCATTTTCTTCTCCAATGCATGAAAGTGAGAAGTAAAAGTGAAGTCGCTCAGTCGTGTCCGACTCTTAGCAACCCCATGGACCTGCAGCCTAGCAGGCTCCTCCGCCCATGGGATTTTCTAGGCAAGAGTACTGGAGTGGGGTGCCATTGCCTTCTCCTCTATCAACACTAGAAGAGTAAAATTGTTAGCTCAGGATACAGCTCAACCCCATAGACGGCAGCCCACCAGGCCCCTCTGTCCCTGGGATTCTCCAGGCAAGAACACTGGAGTGGGTTGCCATTTTCTTCTCCAATGCATGAAAGTGAGAAGTAAAAGTGAAGTCGCTCAGTCGTGTCCGACTCTTAGCAACCCCATGGACCTGCAGCCTAGCAGGCTCCTCCGCCCATGGGATTTTCTAGGCAAGAGTACTGGAGTGGGGTGCCATTGCCTTCTCCTCTATCAACACTAGAAGAGTAAAATTGTTAGCTCAGGATACAGCTCTCATCTATAACTTGTTAAAGTGGAAGATTATTCTTATCTATAATATATTTTGTACTGTAGAATAAATAGGTCTTAACAAATCATATTTTTTCCTTTTTGGTGGAAATTACAGAAAACAGATGGAGGAGGAAATGGCAACCCACTCCAGTATTCTTGCTTAGACAATCCCGTGGACGGAGGAGCCTGGAGGGCTGCTGTCCTTAGGGTTTCATAGAGTCGGACATGACTGAAGCGACTTTGCATGCATGCATGCATCAGAGAAAGAAATGACAACCCAATCCAGTATTCTTGCCTGGAGAATCCTAGGGACAGAGGAGCCTGGTGGGCTGCCTTCTATGGGGTAGCACAGAGTTGTACACGACTGAAGCGACTTAGCAGCAGCAGCACAAAAAACAAAATTTATCAGAATTTCTTAATTTGTAGGGCACATACCAGAAGCAAAACTAAAATCAGAAAGTGGTTATCAATAGTAAAATCAAAGTTTTTTTTTATTTTAACTTTTCATATTCTGAATGAAAAATTGAAGTATATTTTTATTCTCTCTATAGAAAGCAATACAAAATTATTTCATACAAATGCTGATGAAGGGCTAAAGATTTTGAAAATGAAGGAATATGTAGAGATGAATCAAGCAGTTCATTAAAATTATATTTTTCTGCTTTAATTTTAGTCAGCTTTTAATTTTAAAAAAACCTATTAATTTTCTTATTTTTAATAAATATTTAATCATTCATATTTTTACATTTATAATCTGTATTGTTTTTCTTACAGATAGCCTACAAATTTAACAGTTTTCAGAACATACAATATCTTGATCCTTTTGACCAAAGGAATGCTATAGAAACAAATCAGGATTCAACTTTGGAGTAAAAAATAGGGTTGATTACCGGAAATGATTTGCAGTCTTCTAGGATAGTGAAGATAGAGGTTGCGTGGACCACCAAGATGTTCCAAGTCAGGATAAATGATGCAATGTGGTTAATATAAAAGTTAAATTGTAGTTTAGTTTTTATATGGACCATTTTAAAAAGTCTTTATTGATTTTGTTGTTGTTTGGTCACTAAATTGTGTCTGACTCTTTGGCAACCTCGTGGCCTATAGCCACCAGCCTCCTCAGTCCATGGGATTTCCCAGGCTGGAATACTGGAGTGGGTTGCCACTTTCTTCTCTAGTGGGTCTGCCCAACCCAAGGATAGAACCTGGGTCTCCTGCACTGACAGGCAGATTCTTTACCACTGAGACACCTGGAAAGCCCCACAATATTGCTTCTGCTTTATGTTTTAGCTTTTCGGCCATGAGGTTTATAGGATCTTAGCTCCTAGACCAGGGATTGAACCTGTACCCCTTGTATTGGAAGGGGAAGCCTTAACCACTGGACCACTAGGGAAGTCCCAACCTCCATGCTTTTTAAGGGAAGAAAATTTCAGATTAAATGAAAATTCCTGACACTCAACTTAACTCTCACTGAGCCATATTTCAGTCTCTTTCTTAAATTCATCTCAATAAACAACAGGATTAAAGCATGAAAAATATGGTGATTTACCTGAATTCTTCATTAGTTTCCCAGATTGGTCTTTGAGGATTGTCTACAAATGACCCAAATTCTAGCCAAGAGCAGCTCTACTTTATAGCCACTCTGAATGTCACCTTGTTACTGCAACATATCCAATCCCCCAACTCTGGTACTTGGTACAGGGGTGTTGAAAAAGTGAAGCCATTTCTTTTCTGTTGTTTTTCACTTGAGTGGCCAAAAATATTTTATATTTATCCAAAATAACAGCAGCACACTGTTAGGTTTCTGCCTCAAGGTCATGTAAACTTCCTAGTCCATATTCTAAAGTTGTCTACTGGCAAGCTGATGGATTTGCTCTCCAGGGACATTGTCCTTGTCTTTTAAATTTATAACATCAAGTATGAAATGACAAGTTTTTACTCTAGAAGAGGAAGACAGCTAAGCCTTCTGCAAATCCATGGCATTTCTGAAGTTTCTGGGCATCCAATAACTTAGGCCACAAGGGTAGATATGTGAAGAGCAAGGAGCTGTGTCTTGAACATCATACCAGGAAGAACGTGTAGGAAGATCAGTGTAATGTTTTAGATTTTAAGTGCCTAGGACTACCAAGTGAGTGACTTTCTCCAACTCATTTCTCTTATGACTCCCATAGCTGTTTACTACAACAGAGGGAAATGTTTACAAATTCAGTCATGCTTGAATATCTAGAAGAGAGGTGATGAACTTGAGGCAAGAATTTTAATAGGAGAATTACAAGAAATATCACTTTGGGAAATTGGAACAAAGACATATTTTTCTTCATGCATGTTAAGTTGCTTCAGGCATGTCTGACTCTGCAACCCCATGGATTATAGCCCACCAGGCTCCTTTGTCAACCGGATTTTCCTGGTAAGAATATTGGAGTGGTTGCCATTTCTTTCTCCAGGGCATCTTCCCAACCCAGGGATTCGAATCCGCATCTCCTGCAGCTCCTGAGTTGGCAGGTGGATTCTTTACCTCTTGTGCCACCATGGAAGTCCCTGTTTTTTCTTTATATGTGTAAATAATTCACATTTTGGAAAATAGATTTGGCTTGCTTTAGAATCTACTGGAGTCTAAATACTTGATCACAGGTTATTAGATAGCTTTTCAACCCAAGCTACACATTAAGCTGGCAGATAAATTATATATCTTGAAGCAAAGTTGATTTACCCCAACAGAGTGATATGTGTCTTCAAACTGATTCCTTATTAAATGGCATCAGTATGAAACATTTGATGCCAGTGTCACTGAAAACACAAGTTTCTTAAATTAGCAGATTCCTCAAACACTTTGTGTAGATGTATCTGTGGTTCTTAAAATCTGAGTCCTAAAAATAAACACTTTCTGGAGTTTCAAAAGAGGTCTTTTATTGTTATAAGATATAAAATAGTAATTCTTTTCTTCATAGGTATCTTTACAAGGAAAGATTTTAGTATTCTGAGCATTCACAGGAATGACCTCAGAAAAGACATCCTGGACATGAATTTGAGCAGGAAGTTGATTGCCCATTCTGCTTGGAAGGTGAGTTAGTGTGCAATCAGGAACTGAACCTACAACTGGGTAAGTCCACAAAGAGACCTCAGAAGAATAGGAAGAGGCAAAGTGTTTGACACACAGTAGATGCCAGCCTCTAAGACAATAATTATTACTGTCTCTTAGTTATTGATGACCTAATATATAACCCAGTCCTGGGAGATTTATAAGCAACCAATCGATTATAAAAGGCATGCCCACCCCCCTTAAATTCTCCAGGAAAAATAGCTTCCTAACAACAGCTTGGAGAAGATTCTTCAGAGTCTTTTGGACTGCAAGAGATCCAACCAGTCCATCCTAAAGGAAATCAGTCCTGAATATTCACTGGAAGGACTGATGCTGAAGCTGAAACTCCAATACTTTGGCCACCTGATGTGAAGAGCTGACTCATTGGAATAGACCCTAATGCTGGGAAAGATTGAAGGCAGCAGAAGAAAGGGACAACAGAGGAGGAAATGGTTGGATGGCATCACTGACTCGATGGACATGAATTTGAGTAAGCTCCAGGAGTTGATGATGGACAGGGAGGCCTGGGTGCTGCAGTTCATGGGGTCACAGAGAGTCGGACACAACTGAGCGACTGAACTGAACTGAACTGAATAGCAGCTTGTGGTCATTCTAGTCATCACTTCCTGGTTGTTATTTTATAGGTCATGAGACGGTTCCTTATGGTTCCTTCATACCTTTTAGAGTATCCTTATAAGTAAATAATTCTCTATCAGCTAAGATAGTATGCATGTGTCTTTTTCTTTCAACACAAAATAATCTAACTTGTACAAATTAAGTAGATTAATGATTTTAAAAATGTTAACATATGCCACTTTCTTAGAGCTTCCCAGGTGACTCAGTGGTAAAGAATCCACTTGCCAATGTGGGAGATTCAGGAGATGCGGGTTCAGTCCCTGGGTTGGGCAGATTCTGTGGAGAAGGAAATGTCAACCCATTCCAATATTCTTGCCTGGAGAATCCCATGGACAGAGAAGCATGGTGGGTTACAGTCCATGGGGTCACAAAGAGTTGGACACAACTGAGTGACTGAGCATGCACGCATGCCATTTTCTTAGACTCTGAAAAGAAAGGTGTTATATCTGCAAAAGAAGGAGCTGTCATTTACTCTGGGACTGCAAGATACATCAACACTTATGGTGGCATATTCTTAGCAACTAAATGCCTAATCAGCATTTTTAAGGAAGATGTCAGGTTTCTTTTTTCCATTTTCAGACAAGATCTTGGAAAATAGAGGGAGAGGGATTTTATGTTGGCACAGGAGATGTCTGTGTTAAGTTTTACCCTGTACCTAAAACTGCTGAGTTGAATTTTAAAATGAAGAGATACAGTAATGTAAACCTTGAAATGTTGAGGAATCTGAAAGCAGCAGAAATAGTTCTGTATGTCCTACAGTGTATATAAACTAGGTAGACAGTTTTGAGAGAGAAATCTACTCCATTGTGAAGGAGCAGCAAGAAATAGAGTGTGGTGCCTTCAATGCACTATTCCAGATGAAGAGAGATTTCTAATGAATGTAGAATACTTGGCTGTTAGAGACTGTGCATGTCGTTTGTGTGTGTATGTGTGTGAGTATTAGTTGCTGAGTCATGTCCAACTCTTTGCAACCCCATGGACTGTAGCCTGGCAGGCTCCTCTGCCCATGGAATTCTCCAGAAAGGAATACTGGAGTGGGTTGCAATTCCCTTCTTCGGGGGATTTTCCTGTCCCAGGTCTCTTGCATTGCAGGCAGTTTCTTTACCATCTGAGCCACTAGGGAAGCCCAGAGAATGTCAAATGGTTTGGGGATTTTGTAATTCAGAACTCTGGAGCACAAAGCTTTGGGGAAAGTCTGAAGCATTTAGGTCTATGGCAAAATGCAGCATTTAACAAAAAAGCAGCAGCATTTAACATGCAATGCAGCATCTAACAAAGAAACTTGCCATCAAGTATGAATTTAAAATAGATTCTGGGAGGAATCAAGTTTTCATCAGACATGAGGCTGAAGTCATCTTTACTTACACCTCTTATTAAAAGTGTTCCCACTTTAAACTTAGTAGTAGTAGTGTTAGTCGCTCGGTCATATCCAACTCTTTGCAGCTCCACAGACTGCACCCTGCCAGGGTCCTCTGTTCATGGGCTTCTCCAGGCAAGAATACTGGAGTGGGTTGCCATTCTCTTCTCCAGAGGATCTTTCCAACCCAGGAATTGAACTTGGGTCTCCTGTGTTTCAGGCAGATTCTTCACTGTCTGAGCTATAAGTTCAGTAATTCCTTGTTGGTCAATTGAACCAGCTCTTTGATTTTAGCTGGACCTCCAAACTGTACCAGAGAAAATCATTCATGGTTATTCCTCTCAGCAACCAGTGTTTCATTTTTACAACTTAAATTTAAGAGTTATAAAATATAAAATTTGTAAATTATTGAGAGCTATATGAACAGTTAGATCACAGCATTCAAAACCAGGCCTGAGAGAAGATGGGAAGGTTAGGCAGAAACAGGCAGCGTTTAAGATGTAGAAGTTATTCTTGCAGTCGTGATCCACTATGAAATCACCCCTCAACAGTGTTTAACTTGTTGGGAACTAGAAACCAATAATGAATAGTGATTTTTTTGTAATACTATATCCTATCATTTCAACCTTGGGACCTTAGTGTATACATGCCTTTGTGATCTTTAACATTGTGTATCTTCCACTGGTGCCAAGATGATTCCTTTTAATATTAGGTTTTCAGTCTTACTACAAAGTGTTAATTTAGGTCTGACAGAGAATCATTCCACAATATTCCTCCTTGCCACTATATATATACATACATACATATGTGTATATATATATATATGCATACACATGAATATATAATGTTAATCTTATGTATATGTATGTATGTGTGTGCTTAGTCACTCAGTGGTGTCCAACTTTTTGCAGTCCCATGGACTATGGCCCATCAATCTCCTCTTGTCCATTGAATTTTTCAGGCAAGAATACCATTTTCCTCCTCTAGGAAATCTTCCTGACCAGGGATAGAACACGCATATCTCTTGTATCTCCTGCTAGGGCCACCTAGGAAGCCCCGTGTATATGTGTGTGTATATATACATATAACATTATATATATATATAAAACATGGAATATCTTCAGAAATCTATCAAAAGGAAGTCAGTTTTCACTAATGTATAAATTATTCCAACATACACTTGCCCAAATGCAGCAACTTAACATTAATGAATTACTATATTAGAGAGACTTCAGATACCAAGATGTTTGAATGTTTAAGACATTTCTGAGTTTCCATTCATGAAGGTATTTGTTCAGGAAATATTTGTTGAATGACTACTACTGCTACTGCTAAGTCATGTCAGTCGTGTCCGACTCTGTGCGACCCCATAGACGGCAGCCCACCAGGCTCCTCCGTCGCTGGGATTCTCCAGGCAATACTGGAGTGGGTTGCCATTTCCTTCTCCAATGCATGAAAGTGGAAAGTGAAAGGGAAGTCGCTCAGTCATGTCCAACTCCTAGCGACCCCATGGACTGCAGCCTACCAGGCTCCTCCATCCATGGAATTTTCCAGACAAGAGTACTGGAGTGGGGTGCCATTGCCTTCTCCGAATGACTACTTTAATCAAAATTATTCTCAATATTGGGTATATAATGGCAAATATTGGAAGGACTGATGTTGAAGCTGAAACTCTAATACTCTGGCCACCTGAAACAGCTGACTTATTGGAACACACCCTGATTCTGGGAAAGATTGAGGGCAGGAGGAGAAGGGGACGACAGAGAATAAGATGGTTGGATGGCATCACCAACTCAATGGACATGGGTTTGGGTGGACTCTGGGAGTTGGTGATGGACAGGGAGGCCTGGCATGGGGTTGCAGAGTTGGACCCAACTGAGTGACTAAACTGAACTGAATGGCAAATAAGATAATTTAAAAGTTTGTAGAATATCTGAAAAACATGAGAATCAACAGATAAAGTAAAAAGATAATTTTAGATTACCTCAAGAGATATGAAGGAAGTAAATTGGATAATGTAATCCAAGAATGATTGTGAAGTTCAGCACAGATATTTGTAATAGCAGAAGAATGAAAAGGCACAAACCCTTTGAAGACTCCACAAAAGAGCATTTTAGGTAGGAGGAACAAAAATTACAATGTAAAACAATCCTGAGAAATACCATTTCTTTAAGTTATATAGTGAATAGATAGGTAGAATGTAAGAGTGGAAAGAAATATAGATCAGTTAAGAAGCTAATACAGTAATCTCAGACAGAGAGCATGGTGTTTTGAAGTAGAATTAAGAGGTACTTAAGATATATTTTGAAGGTATAATTCACAAAATTTAGTGGTGGAATGGTTTTGGAGCTGGGAAGGAGGCAATAATAGAAAGAGAGCTATAGCTATTAGGAATGCTTTGAGCTGCAAGTAACAGAGTACCTGACTGTAGTGGTTCAACATATGAGGGTTACAAGAAATCTCGCAGTAATTGTTCGCTGGCAAAGGTTCCATTCTTATCAATTCCATCTAAGATCCATGCTATATTCCAGGTCCTAAATCCTTTACTGGAGGAAATTTTACTCATCTATTTCCTGTCTCTCTGTCACATGAAAGCAAACACAACTTCAGGTATCATGTCCACTATTGAAAGAAGGGAAAAGTAAAGAGATTTAGTGCCATGAGTTACATCTATTCTTTTGATCGGGACCATAAAAATCAGCTTTGAAACCTCAAAATTCCTTGCTCTCTTTTACATTGATTAGAACCTGGTTACATGGCAACCTTTGGCTGTAGGCATGAATGGGAAACATGTATTTCTTGTTTCCTAGACTATAGAATGAAGAGTAAATGAAGAAAAGGGGATTGGTCAGTATTAGGAGCTGCTGATGAAGTGTTGTCCATAGGAGGGTTCAGTGACAACGTCCGGCTTTTCAGCTTGATCTAAACAGGGATGCTATTTAGAAAAGAGGAGGGAAGCAACACTAGAGGGGAACAATAAATCAAAAGTTTTGTTTTAGATGTGATATGGCCATGTGAATTTGATACAACCCTTAAAAAACTGTGTGAGAATGTTAAGGAGAATACAATTGGATATGTTTCTAAAGGACTGGTCAGAGCTTGAGGCTTCTTGGACTTCACAGGTAGCACTAATAAAGAACCTGCCTGCCGATGTAGGAGATGGAGAAGACTCTGATTCAATCTTTGAACCAGATAGATCCCTTGGAGGAGGGCATGGCAACACACTCCAATATTCTTGCCTGGAAAATCCGATGGACAGAGGAGCCTGAAGGGCTGCAGTTCTTAGGGGTGCAAAGACTTGGACACGACTGAAGTGACTTAGCATACAGATGCAGAGGCTTCTTAGTTGTTGTTGGTTAGTTGTTAAGTCCAGCTTTTTTGCAACCCCATAGACTGTAGCCCACCAGACTCCTCTGTCCTTGGGATTTCCCAAGTAAGAATACTGGAGTGGGTTGCCATTTCCTTCATCAGGGCATCTTCCTGACCCAGGGATGGAACCTGCCTCTCATGTGTCTCCTGCATTGGCAAGTGGATTCTTTACCACTGAGTCAGGACAATGTAAATCATATGCATGGATTTCAAAAATCTGATCACTTCTAAGATCTGCTTTCCCCATCTAGTTCATTTTATTTTCTAATATTAGAAGGAAAAGATTACTCTAATATTAGAAAGGAAGAAAGGGAGGAAGGAAGAAAAGAGGGAGTTAATAAGGTATGATTTTTCAGAGGAAAGAAAACAAAGGCTGTATCTGCATAAAGTCAGATTGTATTTTTTGTGGGGGGATTAATTTGAGATTTTAATTTTTTTTTTGATAATGGAATGCCTAAAAATTTCAGATTATAAAGGATAAAAGGTAAAAAATTTTAATTTATATATATGTGTTTGGACAGTGGTTAATATTAGAATATACACATTCTACTATATAGTTTTTGGGCTTCTCTGGTAGCTCAGATGGTAAAGAATCTTCCTGCAGTGTGGGAGGGTTTGATGCCTGAGATGGGAAGATCCTCTAGAGGAGGGGATGGCAACCCACTATAGTATTCTTGCCTGGAGAGTCCCCCATGGACAGAGGAGCCTGATGGGCTACAGTCCATGGGGTGGCAAAGAGTTGGACATGACTGAATGACTAAGCATAGCACAGCATATATAGTTTTATACGTAAAACTTTTTCATTTAATCTACATGAAATATGTTCCAATAGCAGATAAAATAAATAACATTTAAGTAGTTAAAGGCAAAAAAAAAAAACAAATTTAAAGGTATTATTGTGTGAATTATGTGTGTCTATATATACATATATATGTATATACTTCAACTACTGTACAAAGCCAGTCTTTCTGATTAATAGCAACTTTTTAATGAATTCAGATATTACACTGAGCTATAGAAATGGGAAAGTTATGTTTGTTCTACTCATCCTAAATCTGAATAAAATGCAGTATTTAAAAGCTTGTAAAATCCTCACCTAGTAAATTTTTTCTCTTACAAAGCATTTTAATTTTAAGTATTATAGTTTTTCATTTTCATAAAATGTAGGGATCTTGCAACTCCTTATTCTTTTATGTTTTTCCCATTGAAAATATGTCCCACAATAAATCATTTTGATATTGAATTTTTTGGGGTTTCATTTCTTCTGATCCCAGTCCATGGCTTCTTGAAAAAAAAAATAAGTGAAATGACAATGAAGGAAAAATAATTACCAAATCCATATTTAAAACTCATTTTGTACCTAAGCTCAGAGGAAACAACTCAGTTCAGTTCAGTTCAGTCACTCAGTCGTGTCTGACTCTTTGCGATCCCATGAATCGCAGGACGCCAGGCCTCCCTGTCCATCACCAACTCCCAGAGTTCACTCAGACTCACATCCATCGAGTCAGTGATGCCATCCAGCCATCTCATCCTCGGTCGTCCCCTTCTCCTCCTGCCCCCAATCCCTCCCAGCATCAGAGTCTTTTCCAATGAGTCAACTCTTCGCATGAGGTGGCCAAAGTACTGGAGCTTCAGCTTTAGCATCATTCCTTCCAAAGAAATTCCAGGGCTGATCTCCTTCAGAATGGACTGGTTGGATCTCCTTGCAGTCCAAAGGACTCTCAAGACTCTTCTCCAACACCACAGTTCAAAAGCATCAATTCTTCGATGCTCAGCTTACTTCACAGTCCAACTTTCATATCCATACATGACCACTGGAAAAACCATAGCCTTGACTAGACGGACTTTTTTGGGAAACACCTAGATGTCTTTAATTACATCATAGGACAATAATTGCATACATTAGAATCTGCTAGAGCATCTTTCATATGTTTTCAGATTCTGTATGAAAAAGCATAAAAGATAACATTATAAGTATAGTTGTATGAGTTGTTTGATGAGTCTTCTGAAATGTCTGTCCAGTAGTCTAATTTCATTCTGCTCCATGGTACCCTCTTTTAGGGTCTTGAATGTTTCACCTTACTGAAACATTTGTGGTGAATGTAACATTATATTTGATGAATAAATATTTTCATTCATATAATAATATTAATTAAGCATCTAACATGTTCATGGTATCAGTGTAGGATACTGGGGACTAGGCCTGTAGTTTGTATCAAGATATTTAACAAATAGTGGCATAGGCAAATATGATAAATAGATTATATTAAATTTGAGTGCTGTAAGCTTTGTATAATTGAAGATAAGGTAAAATGCATTGCAAGCCTTTAAGAATAAAGGAATAGTTTAAGCCAAGTTATAGAAAGTATATGGTGCATTCAGAATGAAACGTATTGCAGTAAGTCTGGGGGATACAGAGCATATTAATAGGATGAAAAATTGAATAAAAATTTTGCAGACATAGTTTGGAAACTTTGTAAAGAATTAGGAAATTAGTGTGTTTGCAATGATGAGTACCTATTTTTTAATAGCACACTGAGAATTATCCAAGTTGTTGACATACTCTGAAAGTTTATCCCTTCAGGGCTACATGTTTGAATAATGTGGTCCAGACAGCATTCTCTTAACACATCTCTGGTTCCTTCACACAGCATAGTTTGTCTCATTGAAATGCAGGCATGAGGTTAAGGGGACTCTGTAAACGAATACCTAATCCAGGGATTCAGAATTGTCCAAACATAAGACTTAATGTTTTCAGAAGCCTCGGAGACTAGAAAGAATTCCAGAGATGATTAATATTACCCAATTCAAACTGAGGATGGTTAAACATGTATATTTTCTATATGAAGACTTTAGAAATGTTTATGTATACAATAAGTGCGTGTGTAAGGACAAGCAGCTAGGTTCTCAGTGGGCCATGTCTAGATCAGCTAGAAAGGATGTGAAAAACATCAAGTGAAGAATGCCTGTGATCCATGAGGTCTAAGCGTCTAATCTAAGAGGGACTAGCTTGTAAGTAGGGCAAAGAGCATACCTACAGCTGGGGCAAACTCCTTCTGCACACACCCTACCCATCCACACAATCTTACCTACTCATGTTCAGTTCAGTTCAGTTCAGTCGCTCAGTCGTGTCCGACTCTTTGCGACCCCATGAATCGCAACATGCCAGGCCTCCCTGTCCATCACCAACTCCCGGAGTTCACTCGACTCGCATCCATCGAGTCAGTGATGCCATCCAGCCATCTCATCCTCGGTCATCCCCTTCTCCTCCTGCCCCCAATCCCTCTCAGCATAAGGGTCTTTTCCAATGAGTCAACTCTTCACATGAGGTGGCCAAAGTACTGGAGCTTCAGCTTTAGCATCATTCCTTCCAAAATCCCAGGGTTGATGTCCTTCAGAATGGACTGGTTGGATCTCCTTGCAGTCCAAGGGACTCTCAAGAGTCTTCTGCAACACCACAGTTCAAAAGCATCAATTCTTTGGCACTCAGCCTTCTTCACAGTTCAACTCTCACATCCATACATGACCACAGGAAAAACCATAGCCTTGACTAGACGGACCTTAGTCGGCAAAGTAATGTCTCTGCTTTTGAATATACTCTTGTTACTTGGGATTATGATTTTTAAGGAGGAATGAGAGAGTGTATCATGTGGATAGCCTCAGTCTTAATCTGAATTTGTCATGACCACCACCCTGTTTCACCATAACTCTAAAGTGTTAACCATCCTCTTTAAGAAATTACAAAATGGGTGAATTTGTCCAAGTGTATGAATAGTGCTAGAACTTTTCTCTGTAACCTTTTATCAGCAGCAACAATAGAATCAAAACTTACTGTATTAGCTCAAATGCTTTATTTCGGCTTTTATTCTAATTTTATTTTTGCCACTCTACCATTGGATGATTTTAAAGTATATTCTATGGTTGATTGTAGACTATGTGTGCAATTTAACACCCAGCACTATGTAACTTTAATAAGAAATTGTTTACCTTTTGTCTTGAAGATAACAACTAAGAAATAGAATTCTTATACTTCCTTTTGTTTTTATTCACAAAGCAAACACAACAAAATAAGTGTGATGAGATGAGAGCATACAACATCCAGAATAAAACCTAAAGGTTTATTGAGGTAAAGGTTTTATTGGAGGTAATTGTTTTACAGTATTGCATTGGTTTCTGCTGTTCAATGAAGTGAATCCATTCTAAGTAAGTAAGTGTTGACCAACTCTTGTGATCCCATGGACTGCCGCTCAAGAGGCTCCTCTGTCCATGGGCCTTTCCAGGCAAGAATGCTGGAGTGGGTTGCCATTTCCTTCTCCAGGGGATCTTCCCAACCCAGGGATCGAACCCCGGGTCTCCTGCACTGCAGGCAGATTCTTTACCGACTGAGCTACAAGGGAAACCTATATATACATATATCCCCTTCTTATAGGACCTCCCTCCCCGGACTATCCCACCTCTCTAGGTCATCACAGAGCATCAAGCTGAGCTCCCTGTGCTGTACAGCAGGTTCCAAGGAGCCATCTGTTTCACACATGGTACATAGTAGTGACTATACCGCTGCTGCTGCTGCTAAGTCACTTCAGTCATGTCCGACTCTGTGCGACCCCATAGATGGCAGCCCACCAGGCTCCCATATCCCTGGGATTCTCCAGGCAAGAACACTGGAGTGGATTGCCATTTCCTTCTCCAAGTGACTATACTGCAATCTCCCAATTCAGGCCCCATCCCCCCCACCGTGTCCACACATCTATTCCCTACATCTGCATCTCTAGTCCTGCCCTGCAAATAGGTTCATCTGTACCATTTATATTGTATATTAACATGTATATGTACAAGCTGGGATCGAGATGGCCAGGAGACATCTCAACAACCTCAGATATGCAGATGACACCACCCTTATGGCAGAAAGTGAAGAGGAACTGAAAAGCCTCTTGATGAAAGTGAAAAAGAGTGAAACAGCTGACTTAAAACTCAACATTCAAAAACCTAAGATCATAGCATTCAGTCCCATCACTTCATGACAAATAGATAGGGAAAAATTGAAAACAGTGGCAGATTTTATTTTCTTGGGCTCCAAATTCACTGCAAAAGGTGACTGCAGCTATGAAGTTAAAAGATGTTTGTCCCTTGGAATGAAAGCTGTAACCAACCTAGACAGTATCACAAAAAAAACAAAGACATCACTTTGCCAACAAAGATTTGTCTAGTCAAACCTATGGCTTTTCCAGTGGTCATGTATGGACGTGAGAATTGGACCATAAAGAAAGCTAAGCTGCCGAAGAATTGGTGCTTTCAAACTGTGTTTTTGGAGACGATTCTTCCATGGTGGTTCAGAGGGTAAAAGTGTCCGCCTACAATGTGGGAGACCTGGGTTCGATCCCTGGGTCAGGAAGATCCCCTGGAGAAGGAAATGGCAACCCACTCCAGTACTCTTGCCTGAAAAAATCCCATGGACAGAGAAGCCTGGTAGGTTACAGTCCATGGTGTCACAAAGAGTCGCACACGACTGAGCAACTTCACTTTCACTTTCTTGAGAGTCCCTTGAACTGCAAAGACATTAAACCAGTAAATCCTAAAGGAAATCAGTCCTGAATATTCATTGGAAGGACTGATGCTGAAGCTTCAGTACTTTGGCCACTTGATGCAAAGAGCCAAATCATTGGAAAAAACTCTTGTGCTGGGAAGGATTGAGGGTAGGAGGAGAAGGGGATGACAGAGGACAAGATGCTTGGATGGCATCATGGGCTCAATGGACAAGAGTTTGAGCAAACCCTGGGACATACTGAAGAACAGGGAACACTGGTGTGCTGCAGTCCATAGGGTTGCAAAGAGTCAGACACAAGTTAGCAACGGAACAACAAAATGAGTAAAAAATGCTAATCACCGAGTCCAAATATATTTGCAATTACTACTTTTACCAGTGGAAAGAGGCTCTTTTCGTTCTTTTCCTTAGGAGAAAATTATATGAGAGAAGTTACAAATTATTATTTGTAAATGCCATCGTGGGCAAAATTCTAAATAATGCAGAAAATTCAAAAATAATAATTCAATTAGTGAATGGGAGAATGATAGACCTTGTATGTTTTTTATCATTCTTTAAAAATTTCTGAACTGGAAAGGAAAAATAAATGCTATATTTCTTTTCATGACATAGTTCACTCCACATTAATTAAAACATTTGACAATGCTTAAAAGTTTCTATACCAGTAAGCTGAGAAAATTGATGTGCTACTTGTTAAGTTTTACCTTAAAGAAATTTCAATTTATGTGAACACATTGAAATGCCTGTAAGAATTTTTTTTCTTATTAAATATGAAGAATGGGAATTTTTCTATGAAACTCTCTGTTTTATTATTTAAAAATAAGAAGCACAGTGATGCCTGTTTTATGACAGATTTTTTTAAGTTATCACAATATATGGAGAAGAATCATTTAAAGATTGTATTTATCACCAAAAATGATAGTGATTGATGCTTGAGTGTTTAATATTAAATAAATGATTTCAACATTTAATCTTCTCTTTTATGCCAAGTAGGAAGCAAAAAAGTTGAGGATAAGACAATGTAATACAATTTTAAGTCATTTTTGGAATTATTGCTTCTTTTTCAAAGACAACATTAATGAGCTATATTTCCTCTAAAAAGAAATGCTGAGATTACATTTACTTTTCTCCCCTCAACCCCTGCAGCACTTAACATTCCTCGTTTTTATTTGCTTTGGCTTGTTCTGCTTTCTTACTCTCTATATCATTTATAATGCAAAGCCTGTCAAAATGGCATGGGATGCACTTCTTAGAACGTAAACCACTTTAGAAATATCTTTGTAGCCGAAGATAAAATAAAGTGTAAAAAGCGTGTAAATTGATTTAACATTTCCCCCCAAATAAGAGCATTTAAAAATCCTGAACCGACTATTGTGCATGCTTCAGGCTTAGAGGATTCAAGAAGAAGAGAAAATGCCACTGCTCAAATTTTTCTTCACCCTTTGAAAACGTTTTTGGAAAATGTGATTGTTCGATTGTGAATAGAGATCCTCGAGCAAGAAGATCTTTTAAGCATATTTGGACAAATGCCACCTTCATCTTAAAAGGAAGAAATGGAAAAGGGAAACTGATGTGCTCCAAAAATTTTATACTTAGTTACATAATCATGCTAGGATTAAATAAAAACAATAATGAGTATATGGGATAACTTAAAGGTCTGAGAATGTTTTGAGTTCATTCATGATCAGATAGAGCTGAGATAAATTTGAGAACAGAAGTTTCCTATTAGTCTCACACGTCTTATTATGACTAAATCTAGGGTTTTTGCTGTGTAATACAATGTTATCAAAATTCACGTGTGAATTAAATTTTGCTCAAAAGTTAACCAAACTAAGAAGTTTTGAATTTAATATTTAGATAGTAAATGTGCTAAATTAGCTCTACTTTCACTGGACTTCAGGCTAGAACTGTATTCATTTGTTGTGAGGTTGCTATTTGTACTGGGGACAGTTGGCACTTGGATAAATTATTTATTGAAAAACTAAGCTCTGGATACTGAAAAAAGTCAACTGACATACATTTTTTTGTGAAAAAGAACAAATTGAAGGCAACCATTTTATTAATAACAATTTTATAATAATATTAATAAATTCTTCAACAAAGTCAAATGAAAATTCTAGTCTGTTTAAGCAGATAATGAAGATTGTGATTAGTGAAAGTTAAAATACAAATATAATGCAATACAGTACAAAGGGGGCTTCAAATGGTGTGGTCTGAATTTGATTTATAATGAAAAAAGAAAGAAGTAAATTAGAGCCTTGGAACAAATGAAATATTAAGAGAGATTATTCTGAAAGATAGATTCAAATCTGGAAGATGATTTGGAGAAAGAGTGGCTTATCTAAAAATAAGACAGATTAAAAAAATCAGAAATAAAGCCCAAATCAGCGTTTGTTACTATAGCAGTATACAGATCGAGGTCAAAAAGACCTGCCACTAGTATATTTAAAAAAATGCATATTCTGGACTCAATGTAGAAAGTCAACCTAAATAAAATGAAACAACTTTCAATATGAACAGGGACTTGTTTTTGTAAGAAACACATAACATGGGCCTATAAAATGACGATGATTTAAGTAAAAGACACAACAGCAATATAATCTGTAGCTTAGAACATATTACCTTTTCTTTTTTCATGTATCATTATGAACCCATGACGTTTTAGTTCAATTATTTTTTAGTTAAGGTTTGTATTCATCCTTGGATGCTCAACTGTCAATACTTTGTTCAATGAGGATCCCTTTATGTGCACTTTTGTTACAATTCCTTGAACCTTGGAATAAGATTCTGTTTTCTGGCACCAGAGTATGTTTCAGGCTCACGTTTGACAGATGGAATTATCTGTATCTTCATGAAACTCTTGATCTTCTTAGTAAACAATGGAAACTTAGGGTGATAGTATCTTTTGACCATTTTGGTGGTCAGAGGTAAAACTCCTGGAAATTACATGCCCTTTTAAAGACAAGAATTCACATTGGAATTTCAGTTCAGTTCTAAGATGATAATAGTGTTCCACTTAAAATGCTTAATGCTGTAAGTGAACTTCATTTTTCTGTATTTAAAACACTAATTACTAAAAAGTTTCAAAATACAGCCATCTCTTGCTGTCTGTGAGGGATTGGCTGCAAGAACCCCTACAGATACCAAAATCCACAAGGCTCAAATTTCTTACATAAACTGGCATGGTGTTTGTGTATAACTTATTATTGGAACTAAATTCTTTCTATTAAAGCTTTTAAGTTGATTGTTATTTCCTGTAGAGCTAAAGCTTTTCTTTATGCTATTACATAAGATAGCCTTTTACACCACTTTTAATGTAATATTAGTTCAATTCAGTTCAGTTGCTCAATCATGTCTGACTCTTGGTGACCCCATAACTGCAGCACGCCAGCCTTCCCTGTCCATCATCCACTCCTGGAGCTTGCTCAAACTCATGTCTAATGAGTCCGTGATGCCATCCAACCAACTGATTCTCTGTCATCCCCTTCTCCTCCTGCCTTCAGTCTTTACCAGCATCGGCTCTTTTCCAATAAGTCAAATCTTCGCATGAGGTGGCCAGAGTATTGGAGTTTCAGCTTCAGCATCAGTCCTTCCAATGAATATTTAGGATTGATTTACTTTAGGATGGAGTGGTTGGATCTCCTTGTAGTCCAAGGGACCCTCAAGAGTCTTCTCCAACACCACAGTTCAAAAGCATCAATTCTTTGGCACTCAGCTTTCCTTATGGTCCAACTCTCATATCCATACATGACTACTGGAAAAAACCAGAGCTTTGATCAGATGGATGTTTGTCAGCAAAGCAACGTCTCTGCTTTTCAATATGCTATCTAGGTTGGTCATAACTTTTCTTCCAAGAAGCAAGTGTCTTTTATTTATTTATTTATTTTCTTTAATTAATTTTTATTTTTTAGTTTGTTTTGCTTTACAATACTGTATTCGTTTTGCTACACATCAACATGAATCAGCCACGAGTGTACATGAACTCCCAATCCTGACCCCCGCCTCCCCCCTCCCGCCCCACACCCTCTCTCTGGAATTTCATGGCTGCAGTCACCATCTGCAGTGATTTTGGAGCCCCCAAATTAAAGTCTGTCACTC
>SJXQ01004306.1:85415-97455 GCA_006408695.1 Aepyceros melampus
CCTCGCCCTCGCCTGCGGCCCCATCGCCCCAGGACGCCGCCATAAGTGTGTAAAGCGCAACGCGAGATCAAGCACTGGTATTAAAAACACAAGGACTCTGATCAACCAAGGGAGGCCCAGACCACCGCTCCTTCTAGGGAAATCACCTACTAATCTAGCACCTTCGTAAAAGACAGCCTGACGGCAGAGCACTCCGCCACCAGGCCCCGGGGTGGCCGAGCAGGCAGCGTTACCTCTGCGTCTCTGTCCAGGCTAATGGTCTCCATATCCACAGGCAGCTCTTGTCCTTCTGGAAAAGGGAGAAGAAAAAGCCCATTCAGAGCTCTGGTCTCCAGCAGCAGGTGCCCGGCCGCTGGGGGCCAGCTGGGGCGGGCTGCCTGAAACGCGCGGCCAGCTCAACAGAGGAGGAACCCGCAGGCGACAGCCAAGGGCAGGGACCAAGCGGTGGGGCCGACACCTGACAAGCGGCACCGCTCAAGGTTCTGTTTCCTGAATTCAGCTACTGGCAAAGGTCTCCAAGATTCCACCTACGTCCTACAACTTCCCAAGAAAGGAAATGTCGTCTGAAGCTGCTGGCAGAAGGGCGGGGGGCGACCGAGCCTCAGGTGACCCCAGCCAGCAGCACGGAAGCCGCCCACCGCCACCTTCCAGCACGGCCTGCAGCGGCACCTGGGGGCAGCCTACCCCCAGTGTTTCCCTGCTGGTCTGTGGCAATGAATCAGGTCACTTGAATGTGGGTCACGCCAGGCACACCAGACGTTCCAGGATGTGCCTTTCATTGCTCTGGAAAACGGCCGTGCATCTACAGACACGTCTCTGCACAGAGCAAAGCAAGACGAAGCGCAGCTCAGCCGGCAGGATCGCAGAGCCTCACCAGGTAAGCGAGACAGCGCCTGCCGAGGGGCCGGGGAGCCTGGGGCCAGCCCACCCTGCGGGCCGGCCGAGCAGGGCAGGCCCGCACTAGCACGTCTGACTGGAAGGGCGAGCCGCTCTCCCAGCCTGCCAGGGGCACCAGCGCCTGCAGGGGGCCGCACACACGACCAGAGAGCGTCTCTGTGGAGCTGCCTCTGCTCTCACAAGCTGCTGCCGAAGAAACTGGGCTGCCTGCGCGCAGAGCGCCTGCTCCTTGGTGGGCGCGCCTGCTGCCTGGCCTGTGCCTCGGGGACATGGCTACCACCACTGCTCAGCGGCCTCCTGCCTCTGTGTCTTCCCTTCAGCAACACTGCCCACATCCTGGCCTCATACCCCCGGAGTCTCCCCAGCACGGGCAGCTCACAGGCTGGACTGGAGGCCTCGGAGAGGCACGCCCAACTCAGGAGCAGCCTGAGAAGCTTCCTGGCCCTGCACTGGCCACATTCATTGTACCACCTTTTCCATCGCTGTCAACAGTGGCTAGTTAAAAACAAAGCACAACGCGTCATTTGCTCTAGGTCAGCCACAGTTTTATGGAATGGCAACAAATTCAAGAATGAAAGGAGTTGGGCAAAACCAAGAGACTGCACAAAATGACCCGCCTTCAAAAGACAGCACAGCCAACAACAGGAACCCAAAGAAACACACGTCCCAAGAAAGGCAGGGTGGCCAGGCTGCTTGGGGCCCAAACCAGGACACGCGGCCACAGGGCTAAGAGCCCTGTCCGTAACCCATTCAGCACAGGGCGGCGTCCAACACGCCCGCATAGCCTTTGAGACAGAAGCTACCAGCCATCTTCCCGAACCTGTCATGTATGTTTCAAGTGCTAAAACATTAACTTACAGAAAATAAGTGAAAGGCAACAGCTGATAGGTTTGAATTTGTTTCCTGGAACCTAAAGACCTAAGCAAGCAGAGAAGGAGCAGGCCTCGGGCCTCTAAGGACTTACACAGGCACGCCTTCCTGGAGGACTGCTAGCCAGGTTCCTGGAGGCAGGAGCCTGGGTGGGACCCCCACTCCCGAGCTGGGGAGTGCCCACGCCAGCGCGGTCGGCACGCCAGGCGGCAGGATGTGACAGCAGGTGGCGCTCGCCCTGGCCTTCCTGTGACTCAGCCGCAGGGAGGGCTGTCACCCATCCCTCCCATGTGCTTCTCCACCCACATGGCTTCCAGAATGTTGCCTCTGAAGTTTCTAAATAATGTGATCGGTACTTTTGTGGTAGTCGCCTTTTGCCTTGAAATTAGGTTGCCATAGTTACCAAGCATCTGTGCTGGCACGAGCACGATGTTACTTTAAAGGCTAGTTTTGCTTTCATCACCGTGACGGGAATGCACGAGTATTGGTGCCTCAAAAACCCACACAATGGAGACAGACCCAGAAAATGCAGAATGCACAAGACCCTCTCAAACCTGCTGCTTAGAGATCCCCTGCCCCGATCACTGGATGTGTTTTCTCTCTCAAGGAGATAAAACTACACGCTATTATCAATGTTAAAAAAACAAAGATAGGATCTTAACATGCACACTGTTTGTAAAAAAAAAAATCTGCTTTTTTCACCTAATATATTTTGGACATCCTTCTGTGTATATGGTTTCTCTCACTTCTTTCAGTGGAAACTGATTTTCTAAGCAAACAAAGAAAAAAGGTTTAGATCATGGTTCAGGGGGCGAAAAACCACCATTACAGGCGGAGAACACTTTTTTCATCTCTAAATTCATTTTGCTGGTTTTAATCACTAAGACAGTTTAGAAGCTGGTCCTCAGGCTTCCAAGTATGGAGGAGCAGGACTCAGAAATGACTCCTCTCAGATACGGTTAGTCTCTGTGACCGAGGCAGGAGAGGAAGGCACACAACGTCTATCTTACTTCACCCTCACTTTTTGAGCATGTGGGTAATACACGGTCTCCTGGTTCTGTTCCAGAGGACACATTCGTACCCGTATCACTAGTGGCTGTATTTGCCTTCCGTGAAATTAGGAAACTATCCACCTTGCCTGCAAGTGCCCTAAGTGTGGCGCTGACTCAGCGAGCACCTCAGAGGGGCCCTGCTCCGAGCCCCCGCCCACCAGGCCCTGGGGGCCTCCAGAGTGGGCTGGGTACGTGCCGGGTGGCATCCGTCCCCCGTCCCCCAGGCTGGGCACAGGCAGCAGGGCCCGCACCCTGCCGCTGAGCGGGTCTCAGGCTCTCCCCTCGGCCCGGTACCTTCTGGGTCCTCGTCCCCCCGCTCCTCTCCGTCCTTCAGGCTGTGCGCGCTGAGGTCCGCCACCATCCTGCTGTTCTGTTTCTTCCCTTCTTCGTCGCCGACTCTTCTGATTCAACCCGCCTGTCAACTGAACCCACACACACCGTTAAGAACGCGTGTTCACGTTAGGGGACTCTGTGAGGGACACACAGCAGATTGACATCCAGCTGGACGTCAGAACGACTTCATTCAAGAACTTCTGCTGAACTCAGGTCGGCAAACATTTGAGTACTTTCCAGGTGTGTCCTGGGCACCATGTGAGGCACCCAGAGCAGGGGGGACTGGGCTTTGGGAAGAGGGTAGACCAGGGAGGCCATGGGTTACAAAGGTGAGGAGCACACTATTCCTGCTCTCAAGGAACTCGTGAGGAACGCCAGGTATCTGGAAGGCCTGGGTGGCTCGTGGCTGAACGTGCTAATGGTAACACGCAGAGAAGCACCTCCTGTCCACGCCCTCTTGCCTGGATATCCACACAGAGGGGACCGTGTGACCCTCCCGCCACATACCTTCATCCAGGCTCCACTATCCATTTGGCCAAGAAAACCAGCCCAGTTCACAGGCCCACGTTCTGAAAGAAATCAAGACTAACTCAAATCAGACTGTGGGCAGTGGGGCACTCTAGAAAAGGAGAAGACAGCCAGCAGTGCTCCACGCCCCACACGAGTCACGGTCCGAAACACCAGGGCACCGCTAACCCAGTGCAGCCCTGTACTGAGTGCCGAGTCGCCTCAGGCGTCAGACCGTAGTCCGCCAGGCTCCTCTGTCCATGGGATTCTCCAGGCAAGAACACTGGATTCGGGTGCCACGCCCTCCTCCAGGGGAATCTTCACAACCCAGAGGTCGAGCCCATGTCTCTTATGCCTCCTGCACTGGCGGGAGGGCTCTTCACCACTAGCACCACCCGGGGAGCCCAGCTGGATACAGCTGACTGGTGAAAATCTTTTGGCAAGACTGTCAGATAATTTTCCTTTTCCTCAATTTTTTTGCAACCTCTGTGGATGCCTGTCTGGAAGAGCTAGAGCACTCGCAGGCTGCGTGGTGTCCTCAGTCACAGGGCAAGGATTCTCTCTTCTCTGACCTAGCTCATCTACAGAGGGGTGTGTGTTCTATGGGGAGGGACACTGCTTCAACTCCGAGTCTTCCACTGGGATTAGTAAAGCAGCACCAAGGAAAGGCTGTTGGGCAAGTCCTGATAATTCATCTCTTAATACCACCACACCCATTCCTTCTTCCTGCAACTTCCTGGCAACTGTCTCAGACCAGCTACTCACTGCCTGTGGTCTGTGCTCCTACCTGGCCTCCTAACTGGCCTCCCAGTGGCTTGTCTGTCTGTCTAAATCTATTCTCCAGAGACTCTGATCTGATCCCAGAATCCAAATCTGATTTTTGACTCCCCAGATGTCTAGAATGCCCGTGACTCTTCCTGAGTTTGCACCTTACCCCGACAGACACAGCTTTGGCTTCCTTTTCGAAGCCTCAGTCTCCTCATGAGTAGAAGGAGCCAGTACAGTACCCACGTATCAGAGTCGCTGTCAGGCACAAAAGCATGTGCGTGACATGCATGAAGACATGTAATGAAGTAGCCGTCACTAGGCACAGCCTCTCTGTGGTCCAGGCTAAGGGACAGCAAGTCTACTGGGCAATGGTCTGGGGCAGCTGAGCCCAGGGTGGGAGGGGCTTAGCTCATGAAGGGCAGCCAAAGTGAAATATGGGATAGCAGAGCAGCACACCAGGTGACTGCGGGGCACTGGGGACAGTGGCCTGGCTCAAGCTTTTGGCAGGGGGAACGGGAGAGGCAGCAAATACTGGGAGATACTAGGGAAGCGGGGGCAGCAGAGCCTGCTGATCTGTCAAATGGGTGGCAGTCAGAGAGAAGGAATTGCCTAGCCTTCCTCCCATTTGCCATTTACCAAGACAGGGAGACAGCTGAAGAGGAAGTGGGAGAGGTGGGAGGGCGGGAAGAAGGCGGATAAGAAGAGGTGCTTCCCTGCTTAGAAAGACCCAAAGGTATCCAGATCCAAGACCTTCCCGAGCGTGCCTCCCCTCCACCCAGGCCCTCCACCACGTGCCCTGCCTGCCTCGCCCGCCACACTCTCCTCCAGAGAGTCACTCTGAGAGGTCACACTCCCTCACACCCCTATGCCTGTGTGTGCTTTCCTTCACCGGAGGCGGCCTTTGCTCTTTCCCGACCCCCCAACCCTGGTCTCCAGCCTGGCTGACTGGTATATCCTTCCAGGTGCAGCAGGGAGCTGGTTCTGGCTGCTGCAGCCATCACTCCCAAACATGCTCCCGCCCTTTCCACCCCTTCCCTAGCATTCGACACTGGAGACCCCGGCTTCTCTTCGGGAGCCCTCAGGAAACCAGCAGAGCCAAAAGTACAATGAGCGCTCAAAGACACGACTGGCTCTCCACTGGGGCTAGGTGGGCCTGTAATTATATACACACATAACAGGCATGCAGATTTGTTTTCAACAAAGCCAAAGAGTCGAAATTAGTCTTTTGGATCTATTCTAGCTTTGGAAACAGGAACCTGTCGATTCTATCACTCAGCTCTCGCCTGGGGCCAGCCGTTCCCCTCAACCGGTTCGCTTTCCAGAGGACTCTTCTCCACCCCCGCCGCGTCCACCAATGAGCTGCCCCGGGCGGGTCCCAGCGAGCCCGCGCCTCGTTTCCCGGTCAGCTGCCTGGGGACCTGTCTCGCGGGTCCAGCGCAGGGATTCGGTGCGAGGCTCCCAGCAGCTGGGGCGGGCGCAGGGGGCTGCGGGACCGCCGCGCCCTTGGTCCTCACCCACAAGCCCGGCCCTGCCGCCGCTCGCCCCGGCCCTGCGGCCCCCGCCGCCCCGGCCGCCCGCGCCCTCCCGGCCACTGCCGCCTCAGCACCGGGGTCCGCGTCCGGCTGTCGGGGGCCACCCCGCCCTGCCGGCTGGCAGACGTCGCGGGGCGCGCAGGGCTGGGCCCGGGCCGCCCCGTTTCTCCCGGGCCTGGCTGGCACGGGCCGCCGCCCCCGCCCCCGCCCACCGGGCCCTTCGGTCGCCGCCCCGCGGGGCCGCTCACCCTCCATCATCTCCTGCGACTGTTGCTGGCCCGCGCCGCGCTCCGCCGCCATGTTGGCTGCTCTTTCCCTTCCGGAATCTGTCGCCTCAGGCCCCTCAGCCAATCAGGGCGCCCAGCTCAGAGGGTTCCCAGCCAATGGGGCCCTGCGCTCCTGCGCGGCTCGAGAGCCTCATGGGAGTTGTAGTTCGCCCGCGAGGCCTCGCGGGCCTCCGCCTCCGCGCCGCCAGTCTCCCCGCCCGCCAGGCAGGTAATGGGCGCACTGGAGGCTCTGGAGGCGGGAAGCGGGATGAGGGCAGGGATGGTCGGGCCGCAAGCAAGGAGCCGAGCCTGCGGGCGAGCGGAGAGGGGCCCGGGGTCGCTCTGCGCTCGCGGACTGGTGACGGGACACGGCGGGGCTGCTCCCCAGTCCCTCCGAGCCTCGGCTGCGGCGTCTGGGCAGACATTGTCGCGGTGTGGACTGAGCCCGTACAAAGGGGCCGCTTCCAGCTAACGCTCAGCGCGGGGCGCCCGCTCTCTTTTCCGGGGCCTGTCCGCTAACGGGCCCGGGAGAGCTGGTCGGACCCGGATGCCTATCTAGCTACTGCGGGCGCCGCAGCCCGAAACGGGCCTCGGCCCCGCGGGCATCATGGGCCGTGAGGGAGCCGCCCTCTGCTCCGCGCCTTCAGGTCGAGGCCTCCGAGAGGCGAGGTACGCGGTCCTCACCCTTCTCGATCCTGAGACCGGAGGAAACGGCGTCAGGGGACCGCGCTGGCAGAGGCTCCGTCTCTTTTGGCTCCTCCGAGGCCCCGTAGACGGCCTCCGGCGCGTCCCTAGCAACCGTTAGCGCGGGCGTCTCCTCGCGGGCTTCCTGGGTCCCCGCCCACAGGCGCCGGCGGTTGGCCCCTGGGACCTGTCGATCAGCGCCCGTCGCCCTGCCATTGGCTGGTGGCGCTAGAGGCGCGGATTGGCGCCCTCCCGGCGCGTTGAGAGCTCGGCGGGTGACTGGGCGACCTCAGGTGAGCCCCCCGCGTGGGAGCACCGCCCCGCGCCCCGTGTTGTCCCACTGCCCGCCCCGCGCCGCCCGGTCGGTGGCGGCCCGCCTGCAGCTCTGCGCTGTTCGCACCTGGCCGGTCCCGCCCCTCAGCGCCGCTCAGGGTGTCGGCCTGGGCTTGGCCCGACCCGGCGCTCGGTCCTTGCCCGCAGAGGGACTGTGCGCGCCTGTCCCGCCACTGGCAGGGGCCAGGAGGAGGCTCGCGGAGCCTGACACCCAGGAGCCCCTCAGTGGACGTGTGTGCGGGGAGCCGTGAGCTGTAGCACCTCGTCCGTGCTGCCCGGCGGCCCCACTGCACACCTGGGCTTTGTCTTTAACCTCCTCTCAAGCGCTTCTTTCCCTAGACGAGGACTGTGGCCTTGCGGTGCGGTCTGATGCCTTCTGTCCCCTTCCACATCCGGCAAAGTAAACCTATGTCGCTTCTGCGTCTTACCTTCTCTTGCGGGATCCCCTCTGTGTGTTCCTGCTGTTGCTTTAAGACATTATAATTTTTTGCGTGAATGACTGTGATTCCCCCCTTCCCCCCTGTTGGTCAGGTTACTTCCAAGCAGGCCTTGAAAGTCAGTCTTTAGGATAAGAGCCGTACTGCCTGCGGCAACAGGAGGCCCTGGGAGTCAGCCCAGCTTCTCCAGACCTGTCTCTATGGGTGGACCCCTCCCCAGGGGCCTTGTGGGACTCCCTGCAGCTCTGCCTGAAAGGCTTTCTCACTCTGCTTTGCTGGCTCAACTCTGCTGGTGCCTCCTCCTGGATGCCTGTGCTGGCCTCTCAGGTGTGAGAGGCGCCCTTGGCTCACACCCTCCATCACAGCAGCGTCACCCTGGATACGCTGGAGGGGGCCTGGACGCGAGAAACAGACTGTATCAGGATGGGCCCCACACCTGACGTCCAGAGGGAGGCAAGGGTAGGGTCTCCTGTGGCTCAAAATGACATCTTGCCATTTTCAGCTCTGCCCGCCAGCCTGTTAGCCTCATGCTGTACCGCTCTGCTTGTACAGCAGTGGGAGGAGCAGTTGGAACCAACTGTCTCCTAGCGTTTGTTCCCCTGAGAGAAAGCTACTTGCTTGCAGACGTTCACCTGTAAGAGCAGGAGTGCTTTTCCAGCAGCTCCCCGCAAACCTCGCCTTCTGTTTGATTGGGGGTGGGGAGCGCCACGCCTGGAATCAAGACCAGTACCAGGAGCAGGGTTACATTGAGGCACCATCAGGTGTTGTCTGCGTCCAGCTTCCCGCGGCTTCTGCTCAGAGGGGATACAAAACAGAACAATCACAAACCACCCCACCTATTCCAAAAACCTTGGCCTGGATTTGCAGGCATTTCTGATTAGAGTTTGAGTCAAACCTGAACAGGTGAGAAAGGAAGTGATCTAACGCCGTGAAGCGGGCTCTGTGCCCTCAGGGGCCACCCTGGGGCTGTGGCCCCGACCTGCTGTGTGAGGCTGAGCTGGCTCCGCGGACTGTGCTCAGGACAGAAGGTGCGAGCGGACAAGGGGTGGTTTTTTCTGAGGCCATTTCTGGGTTTATCAACTTTTGACTCTTTTTACTTCCTCAGTTCAGTTCAGTTCAGTTCAGTCACTCAGTCGCGTCGACTTGCGACCCCATGAATCGCAGCACGCCAGGCCTTCCTGTCCATCACCAACTCCCGGAGTTTACTCAAACCCACGTGCATTGAGTCGGTGATGCCATCCAACATCTCATCCTCGGTCGTCCCCTTCTCCTCCTGCCCCCAATCCCTCCCAGCATCAGGGTCTTTTCCAATGAGTCAGTTCTTTGCATCAGGTGGCCAAAGGATTGGAGCTTCAGCTTCAGCATCAGTGCTTCCAATGAATATTCAGGACTGGTTTCCTTTAGGATGGACTGGTTGGATCTCCTTGCAGTCCAGGGGACTCTCAAGAGTCTTCTCCAACCTTACAGTCCAAAAACATCAATTCTTCAGCACTCAGCTTTCTTTACAGTCCAACTCTGATATCCATATATGACTACTGGAAAAACCGTAGCTTTAACTAGACGGACCTTTGTTGGTAAAGTCATGTCACTGCTTTTTAATATGTTGTCTAGGTTGGTCATAACTTTTCTTCCAAGGAGCAAGTGTCTTTTAATTTTATGGCTGCGTCACCATCTGCAGTGATTTTGGAGCCCAAAAAATAGTCTGTCACTGTTTCCATTGTCTCCCCGTCTGTTTGCCATGAAGTGATGGGACCAGATGCCATGATCTTAGTTTTCTGAATGTTGAGTTTTAAGCCAACTGTTTCATTCTCCTCTTTCACTTTCATCAAGAGGCTCTTTAGTTCTTTACTTTCTGCCATAAGGGTGGTGTCATCTGCATACCTGAGGTTATTGATATTTCTCCCAGGAATCTTGATTCCACCTTGTGCTTCATCTAGTCCAGCATTTCTCATGATCTACTCTGCATAAAAGTTAAATAAGCAGAGTGACAATATACAGCCTTGACATATTTCTTTCCCAATTTTGAACCAGTCTGTTGTTCCATGTCCAGTTCTAACTGTTACTTCCTGACCTGCATACAGATTTCTCACAAGGCAGATTAGGTGGTCTGGTATTCCCATCCTTTGAAGAATTTTCCACAGTTTGTTATGATCCACACAGTCAAAGGCTTTGGCATAGTCAATAAAGCAGAAAGAGAGGTTTTTCTGGAACTCTCTCACTTTGATGATCCAATGGATGTTGGCAATTGGATCTCTGGTTCCTCTTCCTTTTCTAAAACCAGCTTGAACATCTGGAAGTTCACGGTTCATGTATTGCTAAAGCCTGGCTTGGAGAATTTTGAGCATTACTTTACTAGCGTGTGAGATGAGTGCAAGTGTGTGGTAGTTTGAGCATTCTTTGGCATTGTCTTTTCGGATTGGAATGAAAACTGACCTTTTCCAGTCCTGTGGCCACTGCTGAGTTTTCTATGTTTGCTGATTTAGTAGGTGTAAAGTTGTCATGGTTATGCAAATGTCACGATTCAGCTTCTTTTCATAGGTTTACAGGATATTCTCTTGTGAAGTTTTTTTTCCTGTCTTTTGCCTATTTTTCTTACTCCTTTTTTGAAGTTGAAATATAGTTGACTTACAGTATCGGTTTCAGGTGTACGTCATATGGGTTTGACATTTATGCACCTTAGGAAGCCTCTCCGCAGTGAGTCGAGTGACTACCTGTCACCTCACAAAATTGTTACTGTGTCGCCACGTGCTTCCCGGGCCTAGCGGTCTGCCCCTTTCTGCTGCTGTTTTCTCAAGTAAGTCCTGTGCTCTCTCTCCCTCTCTACTCTTGCTGCAACCTCTCTGACTTGAATGTTGCCGTGCTGGATGTTGTCCCGGACGTCCCTGAAGCTATTCTCACTTTCCCTGACTCTTGTTTATTCTTCCTGTCCCGCGTGGGCGGTTCCTGCTCTGCTACTCAGCCTTCCCATTCTTTGGTCTGTTCTGTCATCTCATCTACTTGATTCCTTCCGGTGCGTTTTTTCGTCTGTTGTATCCTCTAGTTCTGATCGGTTCTTTGACGTCCTCTTCACTCCTGTAGATGTTCTCGCTGTGCCCATCCCTTTGCCCTCCTGAATCCTGTGAGCATCTGTATGGATCTTGGACTCTTGGGCTTCCCTGGTGGCTCAGCTGGTAAAGAATCTGCCTGTAATGTAGGAGACCCAGGTTCGATATTCGGATCAGGAAGATCCCCTGGAGAAGGGAACGGAGCTCGCTCCAGTATTCTTGCCAGGAGAATCCCATGCACAGAGGAGCCTGGGGCGACAGGCCCCGGGGTCACAGAGTTGGACACAACTGAGTGACTCACACTTTGCACTCTTTCATCAGATGGACTGTGTGTGTGTGGTTACTCTTGCCTGACTCTTGGCGACCCAAGGGACTGTAGTCCACTAGTCTCCTCTGTCCCTGGGATTCTCCAGGCAGGAATACTGGAGCAGGTTGCCATTTCCTCCTCCAGGGCATCTTTCTGATCCGGGGATCGAACCCGGGTCTCCCGCATTTGCAGGTGGATTCTTTACCACGGAGCCACCTGGTTGGATTCTTCCTCTCCTTCTGTTAGGTTCTTTCTCTGAGGTTTTCCATTTTCTTTCATTTGGAACACATTCTTCCATCTCTTCACTTTGCTAACCTTTATTTTTTCATACTAGGTAGGTTGGTTATGTCTCTCAGCTTGGAGGAGTGGCTTTGTGTGAACAAGGTCCTGTGGGGGCCTGTGGGGCGCAACAGCACGCCCCGCTCTGGCAGCAGGACCCAAGGCCTCAGGGCTGTTTCCTGTGTGGGTGGTGTGCCCCTTTCTGTCGCGCTGGGGCCGGCTGCTGTGGGTGTGCTGGTGTGCAGGACTGGACCCAGCTTCCCGCGAGGCCTTGCCTCGTGGCGTTGTTATGGGCACACTGGTGGGCTGGGCAGAACCCCTGGTGCTACTAGGCTAGAGGGAGGGTTCCAGGATTGTGCCCACCAGCCCTGGTGTGAGCCCTGGGATCGAGATCACAGACATGACTGCAGCCAGCATCCCAGTCCCCAGGGGAAGCCTCACTGCCGCCTGCTTCTCTGGGAGCCTCTCGGGGACCCACAGATGGTCCGGCCCAGTCCCCTCTGGGACCACGGCCTCTGTGCTGGAGTTCAGAGTGTGTGAGAGTCTGTGCACAGCCTCTGGGAGCAGAGTCTCTGTTTCCTGTAACCCTGGCTGCCAGCTCTCGGTTCTGCACGCCCAGACGGTAATGCAGAAGTGGGGTGCAGGCTCTAGGGGCACGGCGCCCTGGCTGGGCCCCCTGCCTGTAGGTCTGTACTACAGCGCCCTTCCTGGCTCCTTCCCGCTCCGCTCGG
>SJXQ01004306.1:128901-151021 GCA_006408695.1 Aepyceros melampus
GCCTGGGGGGGCCGCTTCCGGCGTCCGCGGGGCCTGGGGGGGCCGCTTCCGGCGTCCGCGGGGCCTGGGGGGCCGCTTCCGGCGTCCGCGGGGCCTGGGGGGGCCGCTTCCGGCGTCCGCGGGGGGGCCGCTTCCGGCGTCCGCGGGGCGGCGCCGCTTCCGCACTATGGCGGCTCTGGGTCGCCAGGTGAGCTGCCGCCGCGCTCAGGGGCTCCGGGCGGCTCGCGCACGTGCGCGCTGCCCACCCGGTGCGGCATCCCGGCCTCCGGCGCTCTCCGCCGCGTTGGTGTGGGTTTAGCCCACTGTCCCCACCGCGCCTGCCGCCGGCGCTGCCGAAGCCGCGGCGGGCCCGCAGACAGGGCGGCGGCGCTCCGAGCGGGCGGGCTTGGCTGAGGGCGCTGGCGGGGCTTCGGGACGCGTCCGAGGGGCGTTGAGGACTGGGGACGGGCCCCGGTGGTGGCGCGCCGCCTGACCCCTGAAGAGTTCTGAGGTCAGCGGGAATTCTGTGTAGTCTGCTGACAGGCTTCCGGCATTCCGTGTGTGGAATGAACGGTTAGGCGAATCTGGACGCTGGTACGAGATACCGAGTTTTCAGGTGTGGGTACCGACTCGGACCCCGGAGTTGGCACAGAAGTGATTTTAAACTAAAGACGTTTGAGATTCAGCAGAGACTGAAAGAAGCCTGCTTGGAGCGGCCCTTATCTCACTAAATGCAGAGCCTTCCGAGAGTGAGGGCGCCATAGAGCCTTTCTCCTGGGGTTTACCGCCTTGAAGGGAGAAAAAGAGGGAGGACCCCTTGTCACAGACTTTCTGGGCTCCCCCTTGTTCCCCGAAGATCCCTCCCGCTTGCTCTTCCCCTAGAAACCTTCCGCCCCCATTTGCCCCCAACTGTAGTCATTTAGGGAGCTACCTCTTTGCTGAGTCAACATAGGCATATAAATAAACTTTTTTTCTTCCTCTCAATCTCTCAGCTAAATTTGTAGCCACCCGCCCGCAAGGCACTGAACAGGTAGAGGATCCCCCCCACCCTCTAGGCATACTTTACCCAGTGGCCTTGAGATTGTTCTCCTTGTCCCTGTCCCCTCAGAACCAAATCTATGCTTCTGCAAACTGTTCTCTGTACATGAACTTCTTTCTCTGCAGGCTTTTAAAGTTCAGTTATGACTTTGCACATTGCTTATAAAAACTTATGTTTGTGTGGGACCGAGGAGCTAAAGACCCTAACCTGGAAATCCTGTGGTGACCGCTGCATTAGTGTGATGAGGAATTCATTCCCTTTGTGTCTTACAGGTCTTTCATTGGCACCGCCTGACCCCCCTTACCTGGGCCCTCCTCACTAGGCAGACTCCTCAGCCTGGAGGACAGAAAAGGGCGACTGCTGTTTTGCTGCGTAAACTAATGACAGTCTCCAATGGAGGGGGCCTTGAGGAGTCATCCTTTGTCGAACCCCAAGAATGTGCGCAGAAACCAGAGCACAGAACAGAGCTGATTCAGCGCCTCCTCGAGAAGCAGAGAACTCCTGTGTTGCAAGAGAACTTTGTCAGTTCCCTCCTGGACATGGGTTTTAGTGATGTCCATGTTAATGAACTGCTCAGCATACAGCCAGGTACCCACCCTCAACAGACGCTGGACATCATTTCAGAGTTAATACTTTTGGGTTTGAATCCAGAGCCTGTGTGTGTGGCCTTGAAGAAAAGCCCTCAGTTGTTGAAACTGCCTGTGATGCAGATGAAGAAGTGCTGCCGTTACCTGCGGAAGCTGGGCCTTGGAGAAGGTACGAGGCAGTGGGGATTTCATGTGTGGTGCTGAGGAGTCAGAGCTGGAGTCCCAATAGCCTGATGAGGTGGACTGAGGAGATTTCTGCGGGGGATAGTCCTTGAGAGGAATGTGTGATTTGGCTTAGAGGTGAGGAGGCAGGGTGACCTCTGCAGAGGGCCTTGCAGGAGGGAGGGGGGAGCTGAGGGACCCGCCGGACTCTTGTCTGGGGTGTTCACTGTGGGGGCTCTGGCATCTAGAATGGTGGTGGGCACGTGGTGTGGGCCCAGCACAGGTAACGTGTGGCTTTGGCTCATGTGTACGTGTGTGCTCTTTGATGCTGAATTGACTCGGGGTGGGCCTAGTGCTTTGTGTCTCTGTCATATGAAGCCAGAGACTGAGAGTTCCCTGTAAAGGCTTGGATTCCAGTCAGGTGTCTCCATTTAATGGGAAATGTGAAATCTTCCCGGATTCCTGGGACACAGGTGGAGTGGCCGATCCCCAGCCACCATCCCCCCCACCACACAGGGTTCACTCCCCCCAATCCTAGGAGTTCACTGGCTCGCTCTCTCTTAAATTAGCTGCTTGGTTTTCTCTTTGGCCGCGCTGGGTTTTCGTTGCTGCGTGGGCTGCTCTGAGGCTGCAGCGCGCAGGCTTCTCGTCGCAGCGGCTTGTTTCCCAGCACAAGCTCTGCTCTAGGTGCGCAGGCGGCACTCATTGCGGCGCGCAGCCTCAGTAGTTGTGGCGCACAGGCTAGGTTGCTTTGAGGCATGTGGAATCTTCCCAAATTTGAATTTGTGTCCCCTGCATTGGCAGGCAGATTCTTAATCCATTGCACCACCAGGCAAGTCCCATTGGGTCTCTTTTGGGGCTTTTCTAGAGGAGGAGGGGAGGGGCTCATGAGGATCTCCAAGCACCCCAACCCACTTTTATCAGAGGAACTCCACTGGTCTGTTCATTCTTGTCTCTTGTTGATGAAATATTGTTGGGGATGGGGAAAGGGGAGAAAAAGTTGGGAATCCAGATTTCAGAGGATCTCTACAGGCCTCCTTCTCTTCTCTAGAAGAAGAGCAAAAGGTACTGGTGTGTGTTTCTCCTAACAGATTACCTCTTGCAGTGTAATCTGAAAGGCTCAATTTAACACCATCCTTGTGCTCAGTTGCTTCAGTCAGGTCCGACTCTTTGCAACCTCATGGACTACAGCCCGCCAGGCTCCTCTGTCTGTGGGATTCTCCATGGACTGCAGCCTGCCAGGCTCCTCTGCCCATGGGATTCTCCAGGCAGGAACACTGGAGTGGGCTGCCGTTTCCTCCTCTGGCCATCTTCCCAACCAGGGATTGAGCCCGCATCTCTTCTGTCGCCAGCACTGGCAGGCGGGCTCTTTACCACGAGCACCACCCGGGAAACCCTAACACCTTATGTGCCTTCATTATAAGTTAGCGAGGTCAGCGTGACCTTAAGCTGCAAAGATAAACACTGAACTCCCGAAATTCATTCCTGAGCATGTTTTACCAAGACATTGCCTCAACTGTTAGGGAGATTTAACGGTTTATTTAAGTGGTTTCCAGTTTCTAGGTACTGAGTCTTACTTACCTGTAGGACGGTCACGTGCCCCCGTTTGCCTGGGACAGTCTCAGTTTGCGCCGGTTCTCCTAATGCAGCCACTAATAGAGCCTCTGCCCCTCAGGAGTGCCCCAGTGTGGATGGAGCCCGCGACCACCCTGCTAGCCTGGATCAGGATTCTGACTGTGGTTATTACGCTATTATCGTGGAACCACTTTTGATTGTGTTCCAGCTCCTCGGTCTAAAGATGTTGATTGTGAATGTTTCAAGGACTATTTTATTGCAGGAGGAAATGAATTCAAAGCCCCAGCATGGGAGAGGCTGCTGTCTCACCCTCCTGTGTAACTTTCCCAGTACGTTCCTGTGAAAGTCTTCTCTAGGAGAGGAGAGCAAGAGGGGCCCTAGCATACGAAGCAGGTGCCTGTCGGCTGGGGAGCGAGAAGTGAGAGGGCGTCCCTGGGGAGCTGAGTCATTCTGGCCCCTTCTGTTTCCACAGTGCTCCTGGGAAGACGTATCTCAAGCTGGCACTCGTTCTGTGGAGGAGAGGGTCCTTGTTTGTGTTTTAAATTCTGGCTTGATTTAGGTGTGGCTGGCCCCTTGGGTTTCTGGAATATCCTAAAATGATGCACTTGCCCTTTTTAATGATCTTCAGGGAAGTTAAAGAGGGTGCTTTACTGTTGCCCTGACATTTTCACCATGCGTCAGCGGGACATTGAAGCCATCGTTGGAGTCCTTAAGGAGAAGTGCCTTTTCACCGTAAAGCAAGTCACCGAGATTTGCACAGGTGCCCATACGTTCTTCGGGAGGACCCTGGTGAGCTGGAGTACAAATTTCAGGTAAGACTGCCTGGTGCTGTGACGGGCAGCAGCAGGTCTCCAGTGTAGTCAGGGTCGGCCGGCCATCTGGGCGAGCAGACTCGGCCAAGATTAGACCCTCTTGGCTCACACCTGCCAGAGAATGCAGTTTTGAGTCTTCCTTGCTACAAGTAAAAGATCTTTTGCAACTTTTCTGCCATTAATAATGGGTGACTCAGGCCCATTCTTAGAGTTCACATGAGACCTCTGCTTGAAATACCTAATTTAAAATTAGCTGGAACTTTTCTATCTTTCACATCTGTTTTGCATGTTGATCTTAGAGACGTAAGTGTGAAGGTTGCTCTAAAGGTTTTGGTGACAATTTTGGTGGCTTAGGTCAGATCCCAGATGTTTTCTGAATTGTTTACCTATCTTTTTCATGCTCCCAGTTTTTCTTACCCCATGAAGAAAAATGGGACTTAATTTCTCCTTCCTGCCCTTTGTTTTTTGCTGCATTTTTCTCGATACAAATTTGAAAATGCTCTGAAAGCTGTCGGCCATCATGCCGACATTGGGGCTCATAGTGTTCTGCCGCTGTTGACTAGTCAGGTTTCTCCGAGTGCTTTTGGACAGTTGCAGTTGGCTGTGCTTTAGGAACCTACCAGGCTTTTTGCAGCTGCCTTCCTAACCACGTCTGTGTCTCCAGTATGCCTATTTCAGGATGGGGATTAAACACGTGGACATTGTGAAGACGGACTTGCTGCAGTACTCCGTGACCAAGACCAAGCAGAGGCACATGTTCTTGGAGCGACTGGGCCGGTACCAGACCCCTGACAAGAAGGGGCAGACACAGGTCCCCAACCCTTTACTGAAGGACATCCTCAGAGTTTCAGAAGCTGAGTTTCTGGCCAGAACAGCGGTTTCTTCTGCTGAGGAGTTTGAGGTTTTTAAGAAACTCTTGGCCCGGGAGGAAGAGGAGTCTGAGGGCTGCGTGGCTGACGAGAGGAGGAGGAGCAGGAGCTGTGATGGATGGACTGGAGTAAAGGGAGCCCAGAGAGATGAAAGGTTATTTTAATTTCGTCAAAGCTTTTGGGAATGTCATTCTTCTCAGGTTATCTTGTATTCTTAAACTGGTCTTTGATGAGAGAATGTTTAGCAATCACCTGAGAGGTAGACAGGCCAAACTCAGCAGCAGATGCCTTGCTTGACGGGTCAGGGTGGGTGTGGAAGGCCTGCTCCACCCTGAGTCACAGCCTGGGAGCTCCTGAAGTCGGGCTCAGTGCATCAGCGTCTGTGTTTACTGTTTCTCTGTCATCTGTGTTGGTGATAATCCTGTAACAGGGTGGGGATGTTTCTTCTGGTTCAGGAGTCATTTTACATCCTTCTAGTGACAAAGAGTTAGAAGACAGTGAAGCTTTAGTACATCACAACAGTTTATTTTAATGACAACAAGTAGATTTTCCACAAAAATACGCACGTTTTTAAATAAAAAATACTGCTTTGTAATTGCATTCAGTGTACAGCAGAGTAAAGAAAGTTGGTGACATATGGTTTGTTCTGCACAGTTTCTTGATGCCAGCACTGTGAAGGGGCACTTTTTGCATTTCTGAATAACAGGCCCATCTCTGACCAGTAGGGGAAACTGCTTCTGTGCCAGCTCGGTCCAGGGGCCACATCCAGTCCTGGCGTCTCCAGCAGCGATGGAGTGCTGGCCTGGGGCTTGCCAGACCATGGTGCAGATGGGGCTTCTGAGGCCAGAGGAGAAGGCGTGCCTGCCAGGGCCATGGGGTGTTGGGGTCTGGAGCCAGGGCCAGGGTCTGGTCTTGGCATCATTGCAGGGAGCTCCATGGCACCATAGGTGGCCCCTTGGGGAAGCCAGAGGTTCTGAGGAGCAACTTTGAGGAGCTGGGGTTGGGGAATGGGCTTGGGTGTATGCACCAGGGCTCATCTCTGAGGTAGAGGCCCAGCCCTGGGGGCACGAGCTCAGCGAGGGGTTAATGGGGGGTCACTACATGTTCTCGGGGTCTTCCCCGGGCACGGGCTGGCTGGCACAGGATTGATGCTACAAAAGACATTTTTGGCGATGTGCCCCAAACCTGAGACTCGTGGCACTTGGCTTCATTTTTCCTGCAGAGACTGTAGGTCCTGTCGGGTGGCAGTCTTCACTGGGGTGATCCTGACTCCTGGGAGCACCCGGCACCATCTGGGGTCAGTTGTGTTGTTAGGACCAGAGGGCGTGCGTGCAGTCTCAGGACAGGCCTGCAGCAGGCTGAGCCAGCCCAGAGGCAGTAGTGCCGAGGCTCAGATGCTCCGAGGCCGCCTCTAGCAAACGCGACTGTGTTGATTAGTGAGAACTTAAGATTCTAAATGGGCTGCTTGTATTGTTTCTCTTCTATGTAAAAGATTTTTTACAATAGTTCCTTTCTGTCCTGTGCTGAGGTGTCGTTGGGAGACTGGAGCCATGTTTTACTCTGGGGACTGGCACCTGGAGCAGACGCTTGTGCCTCCAGCCTCGTGCCGGAGCACGACTGCACAGAGACGCTTTCTGCAAAGGCCAGCGGCTCTCGAGTCCCTCCTCACGGAAGTCCAGCATCGGCAGCAGCAGTTCCGAACCAGCATAGTTGCGGAGGTTGGCTGACACTGGGTGGAGCCTTGTCTACTGGGATGCTGGAGGGGGCAGCGAGGTGCTGCGTGGCTCTCCCCGTTTGCAGCGTGTCAGCCCTAGGGCAGGGGGAAAGGGAGGTCTCATCTTTACTGTCTTCTTTGACCATGGGAAGGAGGTTTCCTGTGCTCTTGTGCTGTGTGGCCTTTCGGTGGCTGGCACTGTCCTGGAACCTGGGGTGTTGCTCTTGCGCTCCCCATTTGGGGCTAACAGAATCTTGAGTTTAAGCTCGATTGTGTGGTCAATTGGTCCACATTTTGATTAGCACAAGACTGCCTTGCAGCCCGTGATTGCTCCTTTTATGTCCACACAGAACTGTGTATGTCCCTGACAGTTTTCTGATTCCGTTTTACTGATTTCTTTGGGTGGACTCTGAGGATTTCCAGGATGACATTAGAGTTTGATGGAGCCATGTGGGAAGAAGCAGTGGCTCATTTGTAATGTTTCAAGGATAAATTATAATTCCTTTGGCATCAGGACGCCTTCTACTAGAGACATAATTTATAAGACATCAAAATGGGTCAATCATAGAACACAGCACCATGCTCTGGATTCAGTAGACTGTTTCTTATAGGAACAGAGGCGTCTAAGGTCAAAACAGGAGCACGCTGCATTGGCCTTGTGAGGGGCCTGAGGTGGTTCCGTGGCAGTGGAGTGCTCCCTGCACTTCCCAGTGATCTCGCCGTTGGCGCGTGGCGCTGCGGCTTCCATGGGCGCAGTGGCAGGGCCCGGCGCCAGCGCAGGTCAGCCGTGCGTGTGCGCTTTCCTTTCAGTTCTCCCGGCACCGGGGCCCTGGGACTGCTCTCTGCCGTCTTCTCCAGGTGGGCCTTGGAGATGGGGTACCTTCGGGAGTACAGTAGCGACGTCCTTGCTGAAAATGACAGAATGCATGATACACAGACATGTGCACACAGAACTTTAATGTAAGTAAAAGCCTAAAATATAACTGTAAAAAGCCCTTTATTAAAGTTGAAGGAGGCCTTTCTGGGCTGTAATGCTGCCTTGGAGCCGAATCACTGGGAGATGCCCAGGGCTTGAGCTCCAGTCTGTGTTGGCTGTTAAAACGCTTAGCATGATGTGAGGTGAGCTTTGCGGCTTTGGTTTTCACCTCATCTGCAGGGAGGAGGAGTGCAGGTCAGAAGCGTGCTGGAGAGCGGGGTGGCAGGATGATGCGGTGGTCGGCGTGTGAAGGAGGGGGTGGACGATGGTGCCTACTACCTGGTAGCCCGCAACGGCATTGCTTGAGCCGTGGCCTCAGGGGGCCCTTTCCCAGCATCTGGTCTAGCCTCCCCAGCCGCGCCGCTCCACGTCGCCTGGCTGTGGGAGGAGCCCCGCTGTGCTTGGTGGGCATGCTGCTGTGGCTTTCCAAGTGGAGTTGAAACACTGAGGTTTCCCTGAAACCCTTGAGTCTTTGGTGCCTGGGTGGGACTTGTCATCCTGGGGATAGGCTGAAGCCCATGGCCTCAAAGACCAGGGCTGAGCTAAGCATGGCCCGTGGGCCAACTTGGCTCTGCCTGTTTTTGTAAATAAAGTTTTATTGGAACCCAGCTGTCCCTCGTCAGTCCCACGTCTGTGGCTGTGTTTGTGCTGCAGCTGCAGAGCTAAGTCATCACCATAGTGCCCATCTGGTTTGCAGACCCAAAATACTGTCTTGACTTTAATGGAAAAAGTTGTAGATAAAAAGTGTTTAAACTCCACCTTAGTGCTTGCTATCATTTTCTCTTTCAAAATCAGCTGGTCCATACGGTGGGTCACTACTTGCAAACGGTCAGCACAGACTGCTGGCGGGGGAGAGCCGGCCAAAGGGCTCCCACTGTGCCTCACCTCTGCGCCTCCTCCCAGCACCGTGGTCTTTGCTTTGGAAGCTGTAGATAGCAGTTCCTCCTCAGTTCGGTGGTTGGTTCCTAAGGGGAGAATCCTTTTCTGATGTTGGAATCTGAAAGCTGGTTTCTGAAGGTTGCAGAAGCATTCCTGGCGGGCAGCCTTGCTCCCCCGGGGTGGACGTGTGTGCAGTGCTCGCTCAGAGCAGCCTGGGCTCTCTCTGGTGAGGGTCTGTCCTGGAGGTCTCCCTGCCTGTGGCTGATGCCTGCCTGGCCTGGCTGACTGTCTTCCAGAGGCCAGAGGAGAGAAGCTACTCAGGCCACCGACTCCAGCCAGGACGCTGTTTTCAGTCCGATTTTAGACCTCATCCTCTTGGGCTTTAGAAACACGTGAGGTTGATGGAATGCAGCAGGAACATCCTGAGTCCGTAGAAGAGAAAACAGACCGGGTGTGAGGAGGAAGGTACTTGTACGCATTCTTCACACAGAGGCTCTGGGCTGTTGCCCCCAGAGGACCTAAAGAGCTCGCCCCTCCCTGCCTCGAGCTGTGGGGTTCGTCCCCTGTGACGTGGGGGTTGGGGGTAGGGCAGACGTGTGCAGGACGGCTCGCTCCGAGGTCTGCAGGCTGCTCCCTTCATCTGGTGATGCCGTGATCCCCTCTGAAGATGGGCTGTCCCTGGTCTCTCTGTTGAAATGAGTGCTTGCACTTGGGTCTTGGATGAATTGTTGTGTGTGAATGGTTGTGTTGCTGAGTCTCTCAGTCACGTCCTGCCCTGCGACCCCCTGGACTGCAGCCCAGCGGGCTGTAAATGTCCCTGCTTCTGTGTGTGTCCCGTTGTTCTCAGAACAGCAGTAGTAGTGTGGTGTGGTGCTGGTTGCTCAGTCGTGTCCGACTCTCTGTGACCCCCTGGACTGCAGCCCACCAGGTCCTCTGTCCATGGGTTTCTCCAGGCAAGAAGACTGGAGTGGATTCTCATTCCTTTTGCCCTGGGATCTTCCTGACCCAGGGGTCAAACCGAGGTCACTTGCACTGCAAGCAGGTTCTTTACCGTCTGAGCTATAGGGAAGCCCCTAAGAATAGATATTAAAAACAGGCGTTGTGAAAGCGGATATCTGATGTTAATAGTAGAGGATTTCTGGTTTGTTTATTTATAGACATGGATTCATTGGATGAGTTCTAATACAATATATTATCCTTCAGGTGACTTATTGCAGTGTCAGTATCTCACACTCCAGTTGTATCTGTGGGTGGTGAACTTCGTGCAAGCCTTGGAGTGCGTCTTCTGAGTCTGTGGCGGAGAGGGTAGTGGGACACCTGCCTGAGGCCACGTGTTCCTGCTCACGTGTGGCTGCCCCGCCCGTGGGCCCAGCCTCCTCCTTCAAGATCTGCTTTAGTGTCAGCCTGGGCCTGCAGGGCTCTGCTGCTCCTGGTGTTTACAAAGGCCTCTGAGTAACCGGCGGCTGTGTGTGAAGCTGCTCTGCCCTGGCTGCCTCCCGCCTCTCTTGCCCCACCGGGAAGACGGGCCTCTCAAGTGCCGAGCTGCCCTGGCCCAGCCAGAGTGCCTCCTCCGTTCCCAGTGGCATCATGTTGACAGGAAGTTGTGTCAGGCGCTGGGTGGGTCTCTGGGTCATGCAGCGTCTTGTAGACTGTTGGAAAGACCTGCTCAGAGTTTCCATATGGGGAGGTGGGAGTCATAGGGGGCTGAATTGCCAAAAGAGGTTAGAAAATGCTGGCATAAATAAAAATAAGTGTTAGAAGGTCCCTTTTGTTTCAGGCGCTCTGAATGCTTAGGGTCCCGGGCACGAGCACTGGGCTTCCAGTGCAAAAGCCCTCATTGAGAGGTCAGGTCCCCCCAGTGGCCTGCAGGGCTGGGTGCTCCCGCCTCTGGCTCCAGGCTGCGCCTCGGTGTTCTCCCCGCAGGCCTCTCAGTCCTGCCTCCCTGAGGCAGGTGGTCCTCAGCCTCTGAGAGCTCAGCCAGCCCTCCTTTGCCATTGCTGGTGACTGGGGAAGGCGTGTGTCTGATGTTTGAGACAGAGGGGTTCAGTGTATTTAGGCTAAATTTATGTCTGTTGGGAGGCCTTAAGGATTATTTTCTTTACTCATCTTAACCCCCTTAGGAAGCTCTGAAACCTTATGGTCTGAGAGTCTTTGACACATTGCTGCACGGGGAGATGGCAGCCCGCCCGAGGACCCAGTGCTGGGGACGCTCCTCAGACTTCCCAGCAGCTCTGCGGGCCCAGGGAACGTACCTTAGGATTTCTTCAGTGTAGGACTGTTACTTTGTTTCCTGAAATAATTGGAGAAATGTGGTTTATGAAAAAGAGCGTGTCCCTGTGACCTGGCAGCCGCCTCAGCCCCGGCTCTCGGTCCTGAGACTGTCTTGTCTTTAGCTCACCCGCGTTGCAGTTTGGGAGTGTGGTCAGTGAGACGAGGACACAGGTTAGCGTCTTACTCTCTGCGCCCACCTGGCTTGGCATGGGTGTCGTGGAGTGAAGGCAGGCGGGCGCCTGCTGGGCCTGAGTGAATGGGGGTGTGGGGGACGGGGTCTCGGGAGGCAGGCGATGCGCTCAGGTCAGGCAGCAGCGGGGCTTCGCCTGGACTCAGTAACGCGAGACCCCGGGCCTGTGGCACCTGGTGGGTCTGTGGAGAGTGGACTGAGGTTCGGACTGTGCTGTCTGTACTCAGGCAGTGCGCTGTGTAATGATTCTGTGGCTACCTTGACACCTTTGGGGAAAGACCTGGGTGACAGTAAATAAAAAGTAAATAGAGATTTACCGTATTTATATAATCCGGCTTGTTAGTAACACTTGTTAATACTGGTGCCAGATACTGTGTGAACTTCAATAACCAGGTGATGCCTCAGCACCCACCCCGTGACTTCCCCCAGCACCTCCCTCTAGCGCCTGCCCTGTGACCCTCCCACTCAACCCACCATGTAAGCTCCCCGGCACCCCCCTGTGACCCACCACCCAGCACCCACCATGTAAGCTCCCCGGCACCCCCCTGTGACCCACCACCCAGCACCCACCATGTAAGCTCCCCGGCACCCGCCCTGTGACCCACCACCCAGCACCCACCATGTAAGCTCCCCGGCACCCCCCTGTGACCCACCAGCATGCCCCGTGCCCATGGCGCCCATCTCTGTGCTGCTATACACATAGCCGGGCTTTACATCTTGGCAGCTGGGCTTAGCCATGGCCTGTGGCATCCCCCAGCCTCAGTCAGCAGGGCCACCCTGGCTCTGTTGCTTAGTGACCACCGTGGGCACAGCTCGGCCCCTGCCTGGGACGCACCTGTCTGGGGCTCTGGCGCGGGTGCTCTCACAGCTCTCCTTGAAGCAGGTGTCCGGCTGTACCTTGTAGACTCTCTTATACCTGCGTCACCAGAGAGCTCTGTGAAGCCAGGGGCTGAGCGGAATGTTGCCCACCTCCTTCACCTACGCAGCACCAATCCACAGTAACTGTGCAGGCCTCCGAGGAAGGCTGTTACTAAGGAAGGCTGCTTATTCCTAATAAAACTTTCTCTTATAGATGTGTTAAAATGCCAACATAAAAATTATGTAATTTTAAAACAACTTTATCAAGGTATAATTTTCATAAGATATGCCCATTTTAAGTAAACATCCTGATGAGTGTTGACAGAGTTGCGTAAGATATAAAGCCTGCTGTTTGAGAGCATGTCTTGCTCGAGATAGGTGGCGTTGGTGTTTGGTTACTAAGCTGTGTCCTACTCTTTGTGACCCCATGGGCTGTAACCCTCCAGGCTCATCTGTCCATGGGATTTCCCAGGCAGGAATACTGGAGTGGGTTGCCATTTCTTTCTCCATGAGACAGGCTACTTGGCCCTAAAGCTTTGAGACAATAAGACTGTCCTCTTCTGGGAAGTGGAGATGCAGGCATTAGATGTGGGCGATATATAGGACAGGAGGCTGTACCCCAGTCCTGCCTTGGTAACTGGTGTCCTCTGAGATGCCTCTGGGACTTAAGCCTGTTTCAGACAAAACAGAATGCTTATCCTGCCTCTGTCACAAGTTTATAGAGAACAACAGGTAAGACATTAAAGCTTTTGGAATGTTGGAGCTATTTGAAAGAGATTCAGGGAATTCAGTGGGTAAAACCCCAGCTCATGAGCTCAGTCTAGGAGAGCCTTTAGGATCTGAAGCCTTAGCTAAGACTTCCATTTTCAGTCGTCTGGCCGTGGCAGGATCTGGAATTAACCACATGTGAACAACTGGAGAACTGGGCAAGATATAGGAAGTAAGTCTTCTCGGATGTTAGAGAATAGTGCAGGACTGGCCTAGAGAGAAGGGGAGCAAGCGAGCGCTGTGGCTGTGCTGGAACTCCCCCTGTAGGCACTCTTTGGGCTGTGGTGGGTTGAGGGGGAATCCAAGCAGTGGTTGCCCTGAGTTGGTGAAGCAAGAGATTGGAATTGGGGAAACAGAGGTGGCAAGAACTTGTGAGTCAGAGTCCAGCAAGGAGGGGGCTGTGCAGAGGAAGAGCCCCAGAGTTCTGGAGAGGGCTCCCCTTGGAGATGAAGCTGTGCATGCACAGGGTGGACAGAGGTGGGCAGTGGGGAACACGGAGGAGCTGGACAGTCCCAGAGCCAGAGTGGGGAGGTCCGGATTAACTGTAGGCTGTTGCAGATCAGCAGAAACCCCGGAAAGGCCTTGCTTTAAAAGTGAGGCAGGATGAACCCCGAATAAAGCTGTGGTAAAGCCACCCTAAAACAGGCCTCAAAGGGTCTGTCTGAATTGCCTTGCAAAAATCAAACAATAAAGGAGCCAAAGAAAGTTACTCTGAGCGCTTCTATTCAGTGCAGTATTGGAAATGCTGGGCACAGCACTCAGACAAGAAAATGAAATAGGTGTTCAGATTGGAAGAAGAGAGGGGGAGTTGCCCCTGTCTGTAGATGAGATCACACTCTGTAGGGAACTGTAAAGTCTCCACACAAAAGCTATTAGAACTAGTAAATGAGCTCAGCATGGCAGCAGAATATAAGATTAATATACAGACATCTGTTGTATTTCTTTACACTAATAATATCAGAAAGAGAAAGTTAAAAAAAACCTGCTTAAAATCACATAAAAAACCACCACCCAGGAATAAACTTAGCCAAGGAGATGAAATACCTATATGCTGAAAACTAAAACGTTGATAGAGGAAACTAAAGATGATTCAGAGAATTGGACACATATCCCATGCTCTTGGATTGGCAGAATTAATATTGTTAAAGTGGCTCTACTCCCCCAAACAATCTATAAATTTAATGCAATCTTTTTCAAAAATCTATGAAAATTTCCACAGTACTAGAACAAATAATCTTGAACTTTACGTAAACCACAAAACACGAATTGTCAAGCAATCCCGAGAATAATGAACATAGCTGGAAGTATAACCCAGGCTTCAGCCTATACTATAAAGCTACAGTGATCAAATCAGGGTGGTACTGGCACAAAAACAGACATACAGATCAGTTGAACATAACAGAGAACCTAGAAATAAGCCCATACACATACTCACTGCGAACTTCAGGCTTAAGAAAGTAGGGAGAGCAACCACGCCATTCAGGGATGACCTAAACCAGATCCCTTATGATTACACAGTGGAGATGAAAATAGATTCAAGGGTTAGATCTGACAAGACAGAGTGCCTGAGGAGCTACTGATGGAGGTTCATAACACTGTGCAGGAGGCTGTGACCAAAGCCATCCCCAAGAAAAGAAATGCAGGAAGGCAGCGTGGTTGTTGAGGAGGCCTTCCAAAGAGAGGTGCAGAGAAGAGAAGGGAAGATGAGCCCAACCGGATGCAGGGTTCCAGAGGACAACAAGGAGCGATAAGAACGCCTTAAGTGAACAACGCAAAGAAAGAGGAAAACAGTAGAATGGGAAAGACTAGAGAGCGATCTCTTCAAGAAAATTAGGCATGCTAGGGAGACATTTCGTGCAAAGATGGGCTCGATAAAGGACAGAAACAGTGTGGCCCTAACAGAATCAGGAGAAGTTAAGAAAAGCTGACGAGAGTGCACAGCAGAATTGTACAAAAACGATCTTCATGACCCAAATAACCACGATGGTGTGATCACTCATCTAGAGCCAGACATCCTGGAATGCAAAGTCAGGTGAGCCTTAGGAAGCATCACTACAAACAAAGCTAGTGGAGGTGATGGAATTCAGTTGAGCTGTTTGAAATCCTAAAAGATGATGGTGTGAAAGTGCTGCACTCAATATGCCAGCAAATTTTGTAAAAATTCAGCAATGGCCACAGGACTGGAAAAGGTCAGTTTTCATTTTAATCTCAAAGAAAGGCAGTGCCAAAGAATGCTCAAACTACTGTACAGCTGTACTCGTTTCACATGCTAGCAAGGTAATGCTCAAATCCTTCAAGCTAGGCTTCAGCAGTACATGAACCAAGAACTTCCAGATGTACAAGCTGGATTTAGAAAAGGCAGAGAAACCAGAGATCAGATTGCCAGCATCTGCTGGATCATAGAAAAAGCAAGAGAGTTCCAGAAAAATACCTGCTTCATTGATTATGCTAAAGCCTTTGACTGTGGATCACAACAAACTGGAAAATTCTTCGAGAGATGGGAATACCAGACCCACCTCCCGAGAAACCTGTGTGCAGGTTAAGAAGCAACAGTTAGAACTGGACATGGAACAATGGAGTGTTTTCAGATTGGGAAGGAGTACATCAAGGCTGTATATTGTCACCCGGTTTATTTAACTTCTGTGCAGAGTACCTCTGCAAAATGCTGAGCTGGATGACTCACAGGCTGGAGTCAAGATTGCCAGGAGAAATATCAACAACCTCAGATATGCAGATGACACCACCCTAATGGCAGGAACAAAAGAGTTAAAGAGCCTCTCGATGAGGGTGAAAGAGGAGAGTGAAAAAGCTGGGTTAAAACTTAGCATTCAAGCATCTGGTTCCATCACTTCAACCAGACAGACAGGGAGAAAGTGGAAACAGTGAGATACTTTATTTTCTTGGGCTCCAGAATCATTGTGGATAGTGATTGCAGCCGTGAAATTTCAAAGACGCTCTCTCCTTGGAAGAAAAGCTATGACAAACCTAGAAACACAGTATTAAAAAGCAGAGATCACTTTGACAGCAAAGGTCCATCTAGTCAAGGCTGTGGTTTTTCCAGTAGTCATGTATGGATGTGAGAGTTGGACCATAAAGAAAGCTGAGTGCAGAAGAATTGATGCTTTTGAACTGTGGGGTTGGAGAAGACTCTTGAGAGTCTCTTGGACTGCAAGGAGATCCAGCCAGTCCATCCTAAAGGAAATCAGTCCTGAATATTCATTGTAAGGACTGATGCTGAAGCTGAAACTCTGATACTTTAGTCACCTGACGTGAAGAGCTGACTCGGTAGAAAAGACCCTGATGCTGGGAAAGATTGAGGGCAGGAGGAGAACTAGGGGACAGAGGATGAGATGGTTGGGTGGCATCACTGACTCAATGGACGTGAGTTTGAGCAAACTGGGGGGTAGTGGAGGACAGGGAAGCCTGGTATGCTGCAGTCCACGGGGGTCACAGAGTCGGACACGACTTAGTGACTAAACACCACCACCACCTCTGGTTCGTTAATGTATGAAAAGAAGCAGGAGCATATAGTGGCAAAGATGGGCTCTTCAGCCAGCAGTGTTGGTAAAGCTGGATTGCTACATTTAAATCTCAGAGCAGTTCCTCACACCACATACAAAAATAAACAGGCTGAAAGCCTTGAATGTAGGACACGACACTATAAAACCCCTAAAACAGACACAGGCAAAAGAATCTTTGACATGAATCGAAACAATATTTTCTTAGTCTCTCAAGACAAAAGAAATAAAAGCAAACAAACAGATGGGCCCTAGTCAAACTTGAAAGCTTTTGCACAGCAAAGGAACCACCGACAAAACCAAAGGACAGCCTGTGGAATAGGGGGAAGTGTTCACAAGTGGTATGACCAGCAAGGGGCCAGTGGCCAGCGTGTTAGAGCTCAGGGCGCTGTGAGGACTGGGCAGAAGCGCTTCAGGGCAAGGAGCACGCTGCAGGCGCGTCGATGGTGGGGAGCAGGGACTTACACATGGCGACAGATGCCTCCTTCCCAGACTGGCATGGACTTGGTCTCCGAGAACAGCCGTGTGCAGGGCTGGGGCACCTTCGTGCACGCTGCTGGCACAGAGAAGGAGGGCTGCCGCTCGCCAGGAGCTCACAGCCGCGTCCCCTCGCCCTGCAGCCACTGTGCTCCCTGCTTCTGCCCTGTGGCTTCCTGGGCTGGGTCCCTGTCCCGGCTGCTTAGCAACTGCAGGTGCTGCTCTGGGTTGGGGTCCTGGGAGCCTGCAGGCTGCTTTCCCTCTGGGCTCGCCAGAGTCTCGGCCTGATGGCCCTCAGGTCTGTGTGTCTGGTGTGGGGACTTCTGTCCATCCACCTCTCCTCCTGGTCCCAGAAGTCTGAGGGCGGCAGGGCCCTCTTCCCCTCCGCCGCCTCCTGTCCCTGCACAGTACCTGTCCCCAGAGCCCCCTCTTAACCTGGGCAGTGGAAGGCCTGGAGGCTCGCTGCCTGCCAGCCTCCCTGCCCGTGCACTTGGAGGTCTGGGTGCTGTGACCGGGCCCCTGTCTGAGCCTACTGTGACAGGCATCTCAAGGCCAGGCCCTGGTGGCCCACAGGCAAGGGGGAGCAGTTCCAAACTCACCGAGCTCACAGTGTCTGCCTTTGAACCCTGGGCTGCAGTCACAGCTGTGGGCATCCTCACCGGGCACGCAGGTGCCTCCGTTCTGACAGGGGTTTTCTGAGCAGTTCCAGGGGCATCTGTAAATGGGTCATGAGCTGTTAGCTTCGGGCCCCACAGGAGGGCCAGGAAGCATCACCGTTGCTGCCTCCTGCTGTCCCCGACAGCAGTGTGCCCAAGGGGCGGTCAGAACGCCGAGGGGAGAGGGTGGCCTGTGTGCCTGCCCTGAGCCCCTCAGCCCAGGGAGCGGAGGAGGCAGGGTGGACTGGTTCCTCTGGCTTCAGTGCCGAGCCGTCGCAGGGCGGAGGAGCCTGGGCCCGTGGCTGCCGTCGCGCTGGGCTCTGCTCGCTTCCAGAGAGGCTTCTGCCCCCGCTGGTCTGTGTCGCGTGCCCCACGCTTCCACCGCCTCTCCCCGTGCCTGGAACTCTTCTACTTGGAATGCAGAGGCCAACCCTTGAGAGCCCTCCCCATTCTCCAGTGCCTGTCCCCAAGCCCTGACCAGGCAGCCTCTGTGTCGTGGCCACTGTCTGCCTCCTGACGGCACGGCACAGCGGGAGCTGCAGGCAGGCCGGTCAGTGGTGCTACCAGGGAGGGGCAGAGCTGGCCTTGCCCCCTCAGTGTCCGCCGTCCGATCCAGCCACTCCCTTGCCGTCCCCTCGGCAGCCTCCCCGTGAGGTGCTGCCTGGGCAGACCCGCCCGCTCCCCGCTCCCCGCCGCCGTGGCCTCCTGGGTTCTGTCAGCTGCTTCCCCTTCTCCCTGGGTCTACTTCCCGTTCCCTTGCCCCTTTCTGCCCTCCAGCTTTGCACGTTCTTTCGTCTTTCTTGGTGCGCTAAAGGGAGCTGAGGGCTTGAAGATGCCTTTTATCGTGGAAAAGGCAAAGCTTAACAGCTTGGGGCGTGGAGGACCCTGTGTACCGCTGCTCGGTTTCAGCTAGGAGCATCTGCCAGGCTGGCTTCATCTACTTCCGCCCTCCATCTGCTGTCTTTAGTTGAAGAATTTCAAAGCAGTTCACAGAAACCATTTCACCTGTAAATGCGTCAGCAAGTATCTAGTACATAAAGACTTCGGATCTTCACATGAGCACAGTGCTGCACTGGAGAATTACAGCGGCTGCTCCTCGCTGTCCAGTCCAGGTGATGGATTTGCCACGTGCCTGCTTCTGAGAGGCTGGCTGACGCTTGCGCCGTGCCTGGGACCCTGGGCCTGGGGTTGTGTGCAGCAGAGGGGCTTTCACCAGAGCCCTGCCTTCTGTGGCCTCGGTCTACTGACTTCCGAGTTCATCATCTCTCACACACTAACGTAAATAAAGTGGAGGCCGTTTTGAACAGAGGCTGGGGATGAGGACGCAGCTGTGCCCTGTGGTGGGGCAGTGGGCTCCTACCCGCAGACCACCTGTGTGTGGGATGGAGGTGGCTCCCAGGGGATGTGACCCGCATAGTCCAGAAGCTGTCCTGAGTGAGAAGCGGGAAACAGGAAGAGCAACCAGCCCCCACATTCTCTCCACGTTCCCAGAATGACAGGTTGCCATCTTGGGACTCCTCCAGGAGGGCCCTGACCTGGAGATCTGCTTGGTGAGCAGATGCCAAACAGGGCCGTGAGCTGTGCCCTCGGGCACCCTTTCCTTGAGAAAAAGAAGTCTGACGGCTTCCAGAGAGAATGGGCAGATTACTCCAGAAGGAAGCAAGAGCGCAGCTGATACCAGGGGCAGTGCAGACTGTGGACTGGTGGCTGAAGAGCCGAGAGGGGACTGCGAGCCCTTAGTCCTGCACCTAGGGAAGCCGGCCTTTGTGTGTGTTCCAGGCCCAGAGGGCTCGGGAGCTTGTAGAGCTCCATGCAAAGTTCCACGTGGACCTTGGGAGGCTGAGAGTGCCAGGAACAGCCCAGGCCCTGACAGGCAGTGCCCAGACAGCCCCACGGGACAGCAAGCCTTTTATAGAGAGGCCCAGGGCAGACAGGCAGTGGGACAGAGGAGGGGCCACGGTCACGGTGAGCCGCTGACTGCGCTGGCCCTGAGGAGACCCACCAGGGCCCGTGTGCGTTCACAGCCAGCCTGCCGGCAGGACCCCAAAACCCAGCCAGCCCTGCACGCTGCCCGCTGCCGGACAGAGGCCAGCCAGTGGCCCCCTCAGAAGACAGTGCAGGCTCTCCATGTGGGTGCCTCCACATCCCAAGGCAGCAGCCGTGGGCAGGGCCCAGAGCAGCCGCTGGCAGCAGCAGGCCGGCCCGGAGCCCTCGGAGTGAGCTCCCGGGGGGCCAGGTGCTGGGTGGAGAGGGTGCGCGTGGGAGGCAGGCGAGACGCCACTGCCGAGGAGAGCCCGCTGTGCTCAGGCACCACGCGGGCAGAGAGCCCACCCTTCCCTGCCCCCTGGCCTCTGGTAGAGCAGAGGACAGCGGCACGGAACGGGGCTGGCGGGTCCCCAGGAGGACAGCAGCAGGAGGCTGCTCACCGCTTGGGCTCTGGCTCATAGGTGAGTGCCTGGGCTGACGGCCGTTATTTTAGCAAAAGCTAACCAACCAGACTCACTGAGACGGGGCCGGCCTCGTCTGATCGTGAGCCTGACGGGAGCCAAAGTGTCAGTCACTCAGTCCTGTCTGTCTCGTGCGACCACATGGACTGTAGCCCACCAGGCTCCTCTGTCCGTGAATTTCCCAGGCAAGAGTACTGGAGTGGGTTGCCATGCCTGTCTCCAGGGGGATCTTCCCAACCCAGGGATCAAACTCAGGCCTTCTGCGTTGTAGGCAGATTCTTCACTGTCTGAGCCACCAGGAAGCCAGAGGCCAGGACTAGTTCTGTCCCCTGGAGGCCACTGGCGAGCTTCTGCGCTGCTGTCGCCTGGAAGCATCTCACACCCTTAAGGCTTTGTCCTCCACGCTAGCAAACACTGCAGGTAGCAGTGGTGTCCGGGGCTAGCCTGGAGCACCCCTAGTCTCTCCTCCAGGGGACCCAGGAGAGGCCATTCCATGCCCCTCTGGTTTCTGAGTTTTGTGAAATGAAGCATCTAATATTTAAAAGGGCTGACACAACAGAAACCCTTGGGCAAAATGTTTTTCACTTACAAAACACCGGCCACATGGGTGTCTTCCCTCTGCATCTGAGCCACAGACCGCCTCTCAGCGGCTCACCCAGGCCTCATCGGTGAGTGCTGGACTGTGGGGGCGGGAGCCTCCACTGGCAGACACCCTCTGGCGCAGGTGCCTGGGTGTGCCCAGGTGTCCATGGCACCCTGGGGCTCACAGGTGAGGCTGCACCCTGGGCACTTGGCGCTCCGCCTTAGAGCGCTGGCTGATGGGCGAGCCCAGTCTGGGCCTGTGGTGTGGCCAGGAGAAGGGCCATACCCCTAAGCTGTCCCCAGTGGGACCCAGCCCCGACGGCTAGAGCCAGAGGAGAGGCAGAGCGGGGCTCTGGGTTTGTGGAAATAACGCAGCCTGTTGGCACTGCCCAGCGGGGAGGTACCCTGTGAGCATGCATGCCTGGGGGGATGGGCCCTGCTCGCCAAGCACGGGTAGCGGCCGCCTCCTGGTGATGCTCCAGCTAGAGCCCGCCCCGTGTCTGCCCTCCTGCCTCCTGCCGTCTGCCCCATACACACCTCTGGGGGAGGCAGGCATCTCTGCAGGGAGCACCCAGCGTCCAGGCGGCTGCAGTCCCCACGCCCAGCCCCGTCCACCTGCGTGTTGTGTTGAGCCCCCTGGCAGGTGGGTTGCTTGGCCGTTTCCTCGCTGTGGGCAGCCCCCTCCTCACTTACCGTCCTCAGGCCCCCGAGGGTGGTCAGCCCTGTAGTCCGCTCCTGCTGACTTGTTCTCCACGTCCTTGTCACTGCCACGTTCAGGGAGCTGGAGGGCCAGGCTGGCCGGCGTGGGGACCGGGTCCATGTTCTCCAGCTGCACCAGAGCTGTGGGCTCTAGGAGAAATCAGGACGCCACAGTGCTGACCACGAAGCTGCTGCCTGGCGGCCAGGCCCGTCCTGGGGCCGCCTTCCTTCCGGAAAGAGGCTTCTCTCCCTCAGGGCACGGGGACGTCCGCAGGGCCTGGTGTGCCGGGGTCCAAGTGGCTCTCGGCACTGCCTCGGGTAAGATCAGCTTTTCTCCGGGCGGAACCCAGCCCGTCCTGCCAGTCCTCAGCAGGCGCTGCTGGGTGAAGGTCACTCGTGGCCCGAGAGACTGAGCATGCTGCCTCGCCCTGAGCCGCTGGCTGAGGCGCCGTCTCCCCTGCACAGTCACCTCCCGCTCCCTAGGGGCCACAGCACCTCCTCCCCGTCTTCTCTGCCCCAAGCCAGGTCATGCGCTCAGCCCTGCTAGAGCCTGTGAGGCTGGTGCGGCGGGCGAAGGACTCTGCACGCCCGCAGCAGCGCTCGTTGGGGGGTGTCCTCATGCGGACGCGCTCCTAACAGGACTGTTGCCACCTCCGTTGCCTGCGGGCAGCCTGTCCCTTCGGCGTGGACAGCTGTGCTGGGAAGGCTCCCTGGGAGCCTGCGGGTGGCGTAGGCTTTTCACACAGGCCCTGGAGTCCTGGGCTTCTGACGCCTTTGGGTCCCCCTGCTAGGGACACTTTGGGCACTGGGGGTGGTCGCAAAGCCCAGGTTTTAGGGGCCTCGTCCCTTGTCCAGCTGGGGACAGGAGGCCACCGGGTCAGCCTGGCCACTCACGTGATCGCACAGTGGCCCGCCTGCTGGGTGAGCCGGTGAACCTGGCCCTCACTCGTCCTCTGCCGTCCACGAGCTCTGAGAACCTGCGAGAGTCAGCATGGGTCAGCAGGGGCTCTGGGCTGGGGTCTCGGGGGCAGCAGCTGAGGCAGGCACCTGGGGGCCTGAGTC
>SJXQ01004307.1:9294-138041 GCA_006408695.1 Aepyceros melampus
TTTGTTAATGTGTGTATTACATTGATTGATTTTGCGGATATTGAAGAATCCTTGCATCCCTGGGATAAAGCCCACTTGGTCATGGTGTATGATCTTTTTAATGTGTTGTTGGATTCTGTTGCTAAAATTTTGTTAAGGATTTTTGCATCTATGTTCATCAGTGATATTGGCCTGTAGTTTTCTTTTTTTGTGGCATCTTTATCAGGTTTTGGTATTAGGGTGATGGTGGCCTCATAGAATGAGTTTGGAAGTTTACCTTCCTCTGCAATTTTCTGAAAGAGTTTGAGTAGGATAGGTGTTAGCTCTTCTCGAAATTTTTGGTAGAATTCAGCTGTGAAGCCGTCTGGACCTGGGCTTTTGTTTGCTGGAAGGTTTCCAGTTAATGTTTTGATAGAGATTGTACTGAATTTGTAGATCAACTTGGGGAATATTTCCATCTTAATACTGAGTCTTCTAATCCTTAAACATAAGATATCTTTCCATTGTTTAGGCTGCTTTAATTTCCTTCAGCAATGTTTTGTAGTTTTCGATGTAAAAATCTTCTAATATTTTTTGGTAAAATTTATTTTTGTGTTGTACCCTTTTTGATGCTCAAAGTATTAGGTTTGAGTGTCTCTTCTAGTCTTAAAGCATCAAGGTTAAAAAGAAATAATTATGTCCATAATCAAGCATGTTCAAACCAATGCTATATGTTTATAAACATCTTTAATGAAGGAAATAGTACTGATTATCATGAGGCAGTAGAATGCAGCAGAATGCAGACTGGAATCAAATAAGACAGGTTCTCCACATAAGTAGATTGTGATAAGGTATCAGAAGTTCCACATCCTTGGATTTAACTGATTGGGCATCAAAAATATTCAAAAACCTTCCAAAAAGTTACAAAAAGCAAAACGTGAATTTGCCAACAACTGGCAACAATTCATATAGTGTTTATATTGTATTTTCAACTATATAATAGCATTTACATTGTATTAGGCATTATATGTAATCTGGAGATAATGCAAAGTATATGGGCTGATGTGCAAAGATTATATGCAAAGTATTATGCCATGTTATATGAGGGACTTGATTATCCTCGGATTTCAGTATCCAGTCTTCCTGTCAATGCAGGAGCCACGAGAAACTCAAGTTCAATCTTGGGTCAGGAAGATCCCCTGGAGTGGGAAGTGAAAATTCCTTCCAATATTCTTGACTGGAGAATGCCATAGACAGAGGAGCCTGTGTGCTACAGTCTGTGGGGTCCCAAAGAGTCAGATATAACTGAGTTACTGAGTATGCATGGAGGTCCTTCAACCAATCTCCCTCAGATATGAAGGGACCACCATACTTGCTCCTGTTGAATCTAGGTAAGGCTAGAAAACATTGATCCAGATAGGGGGAAATGTTCAAGGTTTGATAGAACTGAAAATAAAAACCCCATCATGTCTGTATTATATTGATTATAATAAAATAAATGCATTAACAGTGCTAAGAAGGTACTCCAATTTTTCAAAAATAGAATGAAATGTTCCTTAGGCTCTCATTTTCTGTAAAGTTCATTTTTTCAAAAAACCAAAAAGTAGAAAAGATAAAAGAAAAGGAACCCCATGTACATGCCAGACTAGAAACCTCTAGTTTCTGGGTTCTTATGGTTTCTCAAAAATTTATGGAAGTATCTGTAAAAGTAGGAAAAGAGAACAAAAACCAATGTTCAAACCAAAATTCAAGTCCAGTTGCCATATGCAGCCTCTAAAAATGGCTTCTAATGTTTGAAGAGACTTTTTCATTTCCTGTAGTTTTATCTTCTAAGAAGATTAAGAAAGAGCCACTGTTTTGCATTTAAAACATGGCCATATGACTGTGAGACACTCTAAACTTGGCATTCACCTTTACTAATTGATTTGAAAAACAATTTTTTTCCCACCTCTATTTCATTCGCATAGCTGCAAATCAAAGGAAGATAATTCCAGAAACTGTTACAGAAAGGATAAAGAATAAAGATCTTCAGAGGATCAGTAAATATAAGCTATATAATACTGTCATTAATATTGTTAAACTCTGCTTCTATGCTTTTAAAAGGCTGTTTGTTTCATCAAACAAAAATAGTTGCTCTCATTGATAGGATTTAAAAGACCTTTAATAAAAGCAAAAAATTTACTTGTAATTTCAAATAATACTTTAGGCTAAATAAAATATTTGGAGTCAGAAATTAAGTTCCAGATACTATCATTCTAGTATACAGTCACTAAAGATTCTAGTCTCCCGTTTGCTCTTTGAAAAATAGTAAGGCCAAATTTAAATAACTTAAACCATGCCTGGACTTAGTAAAAAAAAAAAGAAAAGCAAACAGAAGTATAAAATGAATATAAAATTCTTCCTCTCTTACCCACAAACCTGTAGCCATGCTCCTTAGAAGAAACCGTTAACTGTTTCTTACTAACAACCTGAAATTTTGCATGCACTGGCCTAAAGTATAAACAACTATACACACACAAAAGAAATTTCAAGTCTACTATTAACAAACATAAACCATCTTCTTTACTGCAAAATATAATTATGCACACAGCTAATTTTTATTCATTATCAGTATATGACTATAACACAGTAATTAGAGAACTTAAGAGCTTGAAGCAACTTAGAAGAGCATTTACCTTAAGAGCATTTATCTTTGCTTTAGAGTTCAGGAAACAAACTCAGTTAATTAGGTAACTTGTCCAAAGTTAGTTAACTGCCAGAGCTATGCCTAACTCTTAGGACTTGGAAGCTCTGCTATTTTGTTCCTTGCATAATTTTAAAGATATTACTATTTCCTACTAGACCTTATTAGAAATGTAGCTAACTTCTGCATAAGTGCAGTAAAATGATGGATTTGATCTTCATAGTTGAATGTCTAAGAATTCAGAGAGCTAACATCCCCTACCTATACCTTAAGTAATACACAAATAACAGTATCTCCCTAAGACACTGGAGAGGCAAAGTTCCTGGTTTCATCAGAAGTGAAGGAAATCTATCATGGATTCCTTGTAATCCACTTAAAAGAATCATGTGGGCCAATATTCACCCAATTGGTATGTGAGCAGAGACACGATGTCAACAGTCTAGAGATAACCTTGTTCCAAAGCCACTGTGTTTATAGCAAGACTCCACAGTGTTGAAAGGTACTTTACTGAATGACTGCTAGTAGAATATGCAATGGAGTGGGAGATTAGATAACTAAGTTTTAAGACACAGAATTTGTGTTGGTCACACCATGTGACCCGAGGCCTATCTTCTAAATTCTTTGTTTCTCAGTTTACCTGTCTTTTAAATCTGTCACAGAAGTATATATAGGTCTGGGGAAGGGGGTGGGTTTCCAAGACTTTTACAAACAAAGGCCTTGCTCAAAGAACCAAAAAATACAGAGCTTCTTGAGCTCCTTTAATTAAAACAACAGCAACAAAATAGAAGCAGCTGTTTGCCTTCCCCCATATCTTTGTAAGTTTCTATAGAAGCCAGAATCTTCGTTGTCTATTATCTGTTATATAATCCTTTTGCTGATCCTTTGTACCTTTCAAAATCACACAGAAATAGAAACTGCCCCTTAAGCCTGACCTGGCACTAAATACTAAAACTTCTGTAGATTGTTAGCAGTAAAAATGCCAAATAAAAATCTCCCGGATATACTCTCTCACTCTGTGTATGTCGTTGCTGTGCGTTTCTGGGATTTGTCTCCAACATAAACAGCACTATTGCCATACTGAAGGAGGTTACCTCGGCCCTTCTGAAAACTGTGACTAGGTGAGTTCTATTGTCTAAAACAAAGACAGAAGGAGGATGGACCAGGCAAGCCACAGCTAATTCTGAAAACTAGTAGCACTGATAACTAATACTAACAAACGCCAACTATCACTTCTAAGAGGGAATAAAATATACTGAACCTGCAAAATCCCCTACATTTTTACAGGAGTAATTAACTGTATTTTTCATCCATAAAGCACTTTTCTTTTGAGGGATTATTTGATACTAATGCCTTTTTAAATTAATTTTTAAAAAACTTGTTCTCTGAAGTGGTCTATCAAAAGTAGTCAATAATATATTTTCTTTTCCTTTATTCTAGTCCAGGCAAGGGGCCTATCTTCCTAGAAAATCTTAAAAAAACTATCTTTCTTCAATCTGTACTAGTATTTTAAGTCAACTATGCACACTGGGAAAAAAGAATGAGAATAAGAAAGTATTATAAGTTGTGAGACATAAAATGTTTTAACAATAGTCACAGCTATTCAAACTATATTCACAGGAGTCATAGTCTAGAATCTCAGTTACTGGCACTTAATAAAGTAATTAACACCTTTGGTTTTGTTCTTCACCTGCTGTTTGCCTAACTTTGTGCTACATTTTATTTTTTTAACTACCATATTCACCACAGCAGGAAGGAAAACATAACAAATTAAAACTCATTGTGGTCATCTATTTCACAGTTGCTCTCAGAAAAGGTTTAATGCTAAAAAGGAGACTGAATAAGAGGTTTTGAATTATATGAAAATTCCTGTGATTATTTCATTAATTATTTTTTAAAAATCAATAAAGTAAACTGCTATAGTTCTCTCCACTGTATGTAATATTGAACCCTAAGCAGCTCAAAAGACATAGGGAGGGAAAAAAAAGTACTAGGTGTGTCAGAATCTGGGTGAAGTCCTTCAGTCTGTACTTGCCATCTGATTTTCCCTAGGCAAGCCACCTGACTTCTCTGGACTTCTGTTTCTCTTTACAAAATGGGAGGGGTGGGCCAAATGATCTCTAAAGCTCTGTAAGTCTATGAAAATAATGAATTATTTTTAGCCAATTAAATATTCATAGCCCTCTGAGGTAGGTCAAACTCAAGCAAAAATTATTCATTAAGATTTTCAAAAAAAAGTAAGGCACAGTGGAAAGATGAGGGACCAAGGTCCAAACCCAGGAAACAGAGAATCAGAGTGCCACCTGGCCTTGAGGTAATTTACTGAACTTGGAACATGGGCCATATTGAAAGTCCATAAACTTTCCCTGAAAAAAATCAGACTTTCAAAAATAAATCTCTGCATAACAGGTCAGAATTTTTACACATTCCACCGCAAACAAGCACCCAATATGCCATTTTTAAAAGATATTTGTATTTGAACATTTTGCTTCTACAGATGAGGTCGTTGGAAATACACTTTTATCTCCTTTCTTCCCCATCAAACTCACTCATGTTTACAAGGCTGGCTCTAATCCGAGCATGAAGGAGGCATAAGACAAGAGTGTGATCAGGAAGAAAGTCAGTGAGAACGTCCCCCACCCTTTGAAATTTTAGCTCCTGCCCAGGCACCCCCTCTCACCCCACACTCCTCTCATAAAACGTGGTATTTATTTATCTTTGATTCTGCTCAAGGGTGCCCGGAGAAGCCTGTCGAGTGAGCTGCCACCTTCCAGATTTAATCGGTTTCCCTCAGTTGTTGGGCAGCTCTAAACGCAGAAACCAAAGACTCTTCCGCTCGACTGGGTGTTCTCAATACAAGGGCTGGCATGGCCTCACACAAACTTCATCCGAGCGGAACAATAACAATATTAAGTTCCCGCCTATCACAATGGCCCTAGTGTTACTTGGTTGGGTTGTCACTCCACCTGTCAGCAGCACCCAGGGGACAACGAATTTGCAAATTTACACAGTTTTCTTAGGAATGTTCTTTCTTTTTTCCTATTTGGACGCTCCGCTTCTCCAGCTCCTATTCTTCAAGGGCATGGGGGCTTATTTAAAGAGAGATTATTTAGAATTTAACTGGAAGGGTGCCTTGCTTACCAATGGGAAACTGCCACAGAGCAGATTTAACTTACCAAGCAGCCAAGCAACAAGGTAAGGAATAGCATACAAAATTATGATTTCTTGCATACAGAGAACAAGCTGGTGTTTTCCAGTGAGGAGAGAGAAGTACAGACGGGCAAGATAGTGGTATTAAAGAACTACTATGTGTAAAATAAATAAGCAACCAGGAGATTGTACAGCACAAGCGCGTGTGTGCTTAATCGCTCAGTTGTGTCTGACTCTTTGCGATCCTTTGAGCCCACCAGGCTCCACTGTCCATGGGATTTTTTTTCAGGCAAGAATACTAGAGTGGGTTGCCATTTCCTCCTCCAGGGGATCTTCTCAATCCAGGGATCAAACCTGCACCTCTGGTGTCTCCTGCACTGCAAGCAGATTCTTTACCTGCTGGGCCATCATTATTTTGTAATAACTCTAAAAGAGTATTGAACCACTATGTTGTACATCTGAACTAACATAATATTGTAAATTACCTAAATTCCAATTTTAAAAAATTGTTTTAGTGACTCAAAAGGGTCTAAAAATGTTTTACCCAGGATTGTGGCCTAGATTGGGGGTCTGGAAAAAGGAAATGGGGATATTTATATTAGTCACTGAAAGGGAACTTTATGTACATCCACAATTTTGTCGACTCAAAGACATAAAAGCTTAAGACATTTTCACACATTCCTGAATACCATAATTAATTATGGCTAGATTGAGGGTCTGTCCCCTGAATCAGTATCCTACTGTTCAGTTCAGTTCAGTCACTCAGTCGTGTCCGACTCTTTGCGACCTCATGAACCACAGCACATCAGGCCTCCCTGTCCATCACCAACTCCCAGAGTCCACCCAAACCCATGTCCATTGTGTCGCTGATGCCATCCAACCATCTCATCCTCTGTCGTCCCCTTCTCCTCCTGCCCTCAATCTTTCCCAGCATCAGGGTCTTTTCAAATGAGTCAGCACTCTGCATCAGGTGGCCAAAGTATTGGAGTTTCAGCTTCAACATCACTCCTTCCAATGAACACCCAGGACTGATCTCCTTTACGATGGACAGGTTGGATTTCCTTGCAGTCCAAGGGACTCTCAAGAGTCTTCTCCAACACCACAGTTCAAAAGCATCAAGTCTTCGGTACTCAGCTTTCTTTATAGTCCAACTCTCACATCCATACATGACTATTAGAAAAACCATAGCCTTGACTAGACAGACCTTTGTTGACAAAGTCTAATGTCTCCGCTTTTGAATATGCTATCTAGGTTGGTCATAACTTTCCTTCCAAGGAGTAAGCACCTTTTAATTTCATGGCTGCAATCACCACCCACAGTGATTTTGGAGCTCCTCAAAATAAAGTTTATCACTGTTTCCACTGTTTCCCCATCTATTTGCCATGAAGTGATGGGACCAGATGCCATGATCTTCGTTTTCTGAATGTTGAGCTTTAAGCCAACTTTTTCACTCTCCTCTTTCACTTTCATCAAGAGGCTCTTTAGTTCTTCTTCACTTTCTGCCATATGGGTGGTGTCATCTGCATATCTGAGGTTATTGATATTTCTCCCGGCAATCTTGATTCCAGCTTGTGTTTCTCCCAGTCCAGCATTTCTCATGANAGTCTGACACTGTTTCTACTGTTTCCCCATCTATTTCCCATGAAGTGATGGGGCCAGATGCCATGATCTTCGTTTTCTGAATGTTGAGCTTTAAGCCAACTTTTTCACTCTCCACTTTCACTTTCATCAAGAGGCTCTTTAGTTCTTCTTCACTTTTGCCATAAGGGTGGTGTCATCTGCATATCTGAGGTTATTGATATTTCTCCTGGCAAACTTGATTCTAGCTTATGCTTCTTCCAGTCCAGCGTTTCTCATGATGTACTCTGCATATAAGTTAAATAAGCAAGGTGACAATATACAGCCTTGATGTACTCCTTTTTCTATTTGGAACCAGTCTGTTGTTCCATGTCCAGTTGTAACTGTTGCTTCCTGAACTGCATACAGATTTCTCAAGAGGCAGGTTAAGTGGTCTGATATTCCCATCTCTTTCAGAATTTTCCAGTTTATTGTGATCCACACAGTCAAAGGCTTTGGCATAGTCAATAAAGAAATAAATGTTTTTCTGAAACTCTTGCTTTTTCCATGATCCAGCAGATGTTGGCAATTTGGTCTCTGGTTCCTCTGCCTTTTCTAAAACCAGCTTGAACATCAGGGAGTTCACCGTTCATGTATTGCTGAAGCCTGGCTTGGAGAATTTTGAGCATTACTTTGCTAGCATGTGAGATGAGTACAATTGTGTGGTAGTTTGAGCATTCTTTGGCATTGCCTTTCTTTGGGATTGGAATGAAAACTGACCTTTTCCAGTCCTGTGGCCAATTCTGAGTTTTCCAAATTTGCTGGCATATTGAATATAGCATTTTCACAGCATCATCTTTCAGGATTTGAAATAGCTCCACTGGAATTACATCACTCCACTAGTTTTGTTTGTAGTGATGCTTTCTAAGGCCCACTTGACATCACATTCCATTATGTCTGGCTTAAGTGATCACACCATTGTGATTATCTGGGTCATGAAGATCTTTTTTGTACAGTTCTTCTGTGTATTCTTGCCACCTCTTCTTGATATCTTTTGCTTCTGTTAGGTCCATACATTTCTGTCCTTTATCAAGCCCATTTTTGCATAAAATGTTCCCTTCGTACACAGTATACCAACCTCTAATATCCTGCTGGAGCGACTTTGAGGAGACATCCCACGTCCAAGGGCAAAGGGGAAGCCCCATCAAGATGGTAGGAAGGGTGAAAGCACGTTTAGAATCAAACCCCATAACCACCAGGAATGCTCAGGGGGCTCAAACATACCTTGTGTGCACCACGACACAGCAACCCCACAGAGGCTGAGACAGAACTGTGTTTGGGTGTCTCCTGAGGAGGTATGAGTCAGCAGTGGAGTGCTGCAGGGGCAGGGGCTCTGGGTGAAACAGACCTGGGTATGGCATAAGCCTTCTTGGAGGAGGTTGCCATTAATCCACTATAGAGCTGCCAAAACTTACAAAGGACTGGGGAAACAGACTCTGGGAGGGCACAAACAGAACTTTGTGCACACAGGGACCCAGGACAAAGGAGCAGAGACCCCACAGAGACTGATCCAGACTTGTCTGTGAGTGTCCAAGTGTCTCTGGCTGTGGAGTAGATCGGTGGTGGCCTGCTGCAGGGCTGGGGGCACTGAGTGCAGCAGTGCATGCACTGGACATTTTGAAAGAAAGTGAACGTGAAGTCGCTCAGTCGGGTCCGACTCTTTGCGACCCTATGGACTGTAGCCTATCAGGCTCCTCCGTCCATGGGATTTTCCAAGCAAGAGTGCTGGAGTGGATTGCCATTTCCTTCTCCAGGGGGCCTTCCCAACCCAGGAATCAAACCTGGTTCCCCGCTTTACCATCTGAGTCACCAGGGAAGATCACAACAAATTGTGGAAAATTCTTCAAAAGATGAGAATACCAGACCACCTGACCTGCCTCCTGGGAAATCTGTACACAGGTTAAGAAGCAACAGTTAGAACTGGACATGGAACAGTGAACCAGTTCCAAATAGGAAAGGAGTACATCAAGGCTGTATATTGTCACCCTGCTTATTTAACTTATATGCAGAGTACATCATGAGAAACACTGGACTGGAGAAACACAAGGTCAAATCAACACTGCTGGTAGAAATATCAATAACCTCAGATATGCAGATGACACCACCCTTATGGCAGAAAGCGAAGAACTAAAAAGCCTCTTGATGAAAGTGAGAGAGGAGAGTGAAAAAGTTGGCTGAAAGTTCAACATTCAGAAAACGAAGATCATGGCATCCGGTCCCATCACTTCATGGCAAATAGATGGGGAAACAGTGGAAACAGTGTCAGACTTTATCTTTTTGGGCTCCAAAATCACTGCAGATGATGACTGCAGCCATGAAATTAAAAGATGCTTGCTCCTTGGAAGAAAAGCTATGACCACCTTAGACAGCATATTGAAAAGCAGAGACATTACTTTGTCAGCAAAGGCCCATCTAGTCAAGGCTATGGTTTTTTCCAGTAGCCATGTATGTATGTGAAAGTTCAACTATAAAGAAAGCTGGGGGCTGAAGAATTGAAGATTTTGAACTGTGGTGCTGGAGATGACTCAAGAGTCCCTTGGACAGCAAGTAGATACAACCAGTCCATCCTAAAGGAATTCAGTCCTGAATATTCATTGGAAGGACTGATGCTGAAGCTGAATCTCCAATACTTTGGCCACCTGATGCGAAGAAGTGACTCATTAGAAAAGACCCTGATGCTAGGAAAGATTGAAGGTGGGAAGAGAAGTAGATGACAGAGGATGAGATGGTTGGATGGCATCACCGGCTCAATGGACGTGAGTCTGAGTAAACTCCAGGAGTTGGTGATGGACAGGGAGGCCTGGCGTACTGCGATTCATGGGGTCACACAAAGTCAGACATGACTGAGCAACTGAACTGAACTGAATATCCTGCCAGCTAAGTCAACATTAAGTGGTAACCTCAGTGGAACAAACTTGCCAGTCTATGGTCATGAGTACTTCAGGTATTCTGGGCAAGGGACAGTAATGTCCTATTCATAAGAAGTTGCCTGGAGGATGGCTACAGAATTAGTGACCTATTCTTTGCCTGTACATTCTTTCTTATTTTCATTTTTTTAATTTAAATTTATTTATTTTAATTGGAGGCTAAATACTTTACAATATTGTATTGGTTTTGCCATTCATCAACATGAATCCACCATGGGTGTACACATGTTCCCAATCCTGAAGCCCCCTCCCACCTCCCTCCTCATACCATCCCTCTGGGTCATCCCAGTGCACCAGCCCCAAGCATCATGTACATTCTTATTTCATCTATCCCTTTCTTTTTTTTCCTCATCTATCCCTTTCTAAGAGGTAGATTTGATTTGAGGTCTAAGAGGTAAAAGAAAAACCTTTAGTTTTCTTTTAAATATTGATGTGCCATCACTGTTCTCAGTCCAGACTTCTTATCAAGGCCTGGGGAAGGTTTGGATGCATGCACACAAATTTCTCAGTCTGTCTAACTAGCTGCCCACCAACTTGCACCCAAAAATTAAGTCATTCTTCAGGACTTGTATCTTCTTCAGGTCCCCATGCATTTTATCAGCTTTTTGCCTTTGTGCATGGCTTTCTTCTGACTGAAATGGGCACCTTCTTTTCCCCTCTTCCTAACTAATTTCACTGATGTCCCTACTTCCAATTTTTCTCTATTCAGTCCATCTACTCACAGAAGACAGTGTAATTTTGTAAAAAATAGATATCATGTCATAGATTCCCTTTGTAAACTAATTATTTCCCATTACACTTAGAATAAAACCAAATTCTCAACAACGACCTTCAAAGCCCTGTAATTGGTAACCTCTCAACTCTCCAACTCTCCCCCCACCCCCTGTTGCGTGCTCCCAGGCAGGCTCCAGACCCACCCCCTGCCTGCAGTGCTCAGAGCACACCAGATTGTTCTGGTAAAGCCCTTTTCTACTTCCCTCAGCCTGGAATTTTTTCTTCTATATCTTCTCAGTTTCATTTTCTTCTTGTTATTCATATCTTAGCGAAAGGTCACCTCCTCAGAGAGCCATTTCTTGGCCACTCTCTATAATGTGGCTTTCACAGCTGTTTTAGTCGCTAAGTTATGTCCAACTTAGTGTGTCAGAGTGGAAAAAGTATCCTTAAGCCTCCTGCTTCCTCCCTTCACCTCCACCAGATAAGACGATTGCAACAGATACCTGAGAAAAGCTGTGGCTGATGGTTCCTCATGGAGCAGGCTCTGGAATGGAGGCTCCTGGGCTAGAATATAGATACATGGAAGAACGTGGCCACCAGGGAAGGCTGTCTCCTTGATTGCAACACCCTCCAGAGACTGCAATGCAGTGCCTTTGTACCATGTCTTGATGTGGGAATGGAAATTTTCCCCCATGAAGCCTGCTGGGTAAAGTCTTTCAAATTGCCTATAGTTGGGCTTAGAAGATCACATTTAGGATTTTGGCCTAGAGCTGGGCTCCTCAACCATGTAGGTGTTGGTTTTAGTTATTCTAGATTTTTCTGTTTCTTGATTATCTCATGCCACCCATTGGTATTAATTTCATGAAAGCTGGGACTCTGTCTTAACATTCAGTCCTTTATCCCTAGGGTCTAGTTCAGTATCTGATGCCAGGTGATCAACCTAGCACTCAGTTACTATTCATTGAAAAGGTAAGTATAGGTGTGTACATTCATAAGAAGTATTTGCTGTTTCAGTGTAAAAGTATCTATGAAAGTAAAATCTATAAGAGTTGAGCAGTAAGGACACTTCTACTCCTCAATAGCTGAAATATATATATATTTATAAATATTATATTATATTATAAATATTATATTTATAAATATTATATTATATTATGAATATTACATTTATAAATATATATATTTCAGCTATTGAGGACTAGAATATATATATATATATATGATAAAATATCTGGTTATTGTGATTATGATTGGTTAAGTGCTGGCAATAGAATCTTTCAAGTGTTACCAAAAGAAAAGGGGGAAATGGAGACGGCTGATATGGCATCAACTGCCATATGACCACTGTGTTACAGACATTTTTCAGTCAGCTTTGCAGCTGGGTGAGGCTTGTGATTGCCATTTAGTATGTGAATGCATAACTAATGTGTACAACTTTCAATTAACCTGCTTAAAGATATGGGTTTTTCCCCTGGACCTTCTCTTTTTCCTCCCACAGGGTGGAACAGGAATTTGAAGGCTGTCAGCTTCCACTCTGCATTTAAAGACAATATCCATGATGATAAAGAAGCCACAAGACAGAGGGACTGTGTCCCTGAAAACCTTGGGGAACTAAACTACTCTGCCAACTCTGCAACTACTATGTGAGATAAAAATAAAAATCTATCATATTTAAGCCACTCTGTTTTGGAGTGTCTTATATTACAGAAGTTTTATATATATATATATATATATATATATATAATTATATAATATACATGCATGCATGCATGCTCAGTTGCTTTAGTCATGTCCAACTCTTTGTGACCCTATGGACTGGGATCCCATCTGCCCATGGGATGCTCAGGCAAGAATACTCCCCTTTCTGGGACATGAATCATCCCTTTGTCTAGCTTATTCCACCTTAGTCACTCAACACGTCAACTGTCACAGTATCTCAGTGCTCATGTTAAGGTTTTCATAATAATGGCACCAAAGTGCAAGAGTAGTGATGCTGGCAGTTTGGATGTGCCAAAGAGAAGTCAGAAAATGCTCCCTTGAAGTGAAGAGATGAAAGTTCTCTATTAATAGAGAAAGAAAAATATCCTATGCTGAGTTGCAAAGGTCTATGTTAGGAACAAATCTTCTGTATGTGAAAATTTATAAATATATATATTTCAGCTATTGAGGACTAGAATATATATATATATATATGATAAAATATCTGGTTATTGTGATTATGATTGGTTAAGTGCTGGCAATAGAATCTTTCAAGTGTTACCAAAAGAAAAGGGGGAAATGGAGACGGCTGATATGGCATCAACTGCCATATGACCACTGTGTTACAGACATTTTTCAGTCAGCTTTGCAGCTGGGTGAGGCTTGTGATTGCCATTTAGTATGTGAATGCATAACTAATGTGTACAACTTTCAATTAACCTGCTTAAAGATATGGTGTTTTTCCCCTGGACCTTCTCTTTTTCCTCCCACAGGGTGGAACAGGAATTTGAAGGCTGTCAGCTTCCACTCTGCATTTAAAGACAATATCCATGATGATAAAGAAGCCACAAGACAGAGGGACTGTGTCCCTGAAAACCTTGGGGAACTAAACTACTCTGCCAACTCTGCAACTACTATGTGAGATAAAAATAAAAATCTATCATATTTAAGCCACTCTGTTTTGGAGTGTCTTATATTACAGAAGTTTTATATATATATATATATATATATATATATAATTATATAATATACATGCATGCATGCATGCTCAGTTGCTTTAGTCATGTCCAACTCTTTGTGACCCTATGGACTGGGATCCCATCTGCCCATGGGATGCTCAGGCAAGAATACTCCCCTTTCTGGGACATGAATCATCCCTTTGTCTAGCTTATTCCACCTTAGTCACTCAACACGTCAACTGTCACAGTATCTCAGTGCTCATGTTAAGGTTTTCATAATAATGGCACCAAAGTGCAAGAGTAGTGATGCTGGCAGTTTGGATGTGCCAAAGAGAAGTCAGAAAATGCTCCCTTGAAGTGAAGAGATGAAAGTTCTCTATTAATAGAGAAAGAAAAATATCCTATGCTGAGTTGCAAAGGTCTATGTTAGGAACAAATCTTCTGTATGTGAAACTGTGTAAAAGAAAAAGAAATCTGTGCTAGTTGTGTGGTTGCACCTCAAATGCAGAAGTTACAGCCACAGTGCATGAGAAGTGCTAAGACGGGGAAAAAAAAAAAAAAACATTAAACTTGTGAGTGGAAACATGAATGCAAATCAGAGTTTAGTACTATCCACAGTTTCAGGCATCCACCGGGTCTCTTGGAAATCTTCCACCAATTAGCGGGTGGGAGGTGGAGGACTACACTGCGTATGCTATCTATTCAATATATACTATGTAATACATGTATAATTCTAAAACATTAAAATAAGAATTTAACTTATTGGATGTCTGAAATGAAAGCAGGTTTATCTTTGTGTCAAGAAACAAAAAAATATCTGGTTTGATTTGTATCTGCAGTGGAGACCAAGATCCTCTGTTTTCATCCCATTATTTATCTCAGCTCCAGTAAATACTTGCTGTAATAGGCTTTAACTCTTGTCTACCAAGACATAATTTGTGTTTTTTTTACTATTCATGGTAATAAAGTAGAGTGAAGTATTGATATTTACGTGCAAAGATAGTTGAAGTTAGAGGAATAAATTTCAAACTATGGAGTAAATGAAAATTCTATAATTATATTCTACTCTAAGCCATGCTTTTTTCCCCATTCATCTTCCCCCTCCCCAAGTTACCTCTTCAAAATTCATGTTTGTAGTCTGTAATACACTAGCATCATAGCATATACTACAGAAAATTACAAAGTCTATATTGAATGCACCAGAGGTCATAAACTCATTTTAGTTCTAAATAATTAAAAGATCATCAAAGTATTGACTAATTGGCATTTATTCAAAATTGGCTAATCAAAGAGATTTTGATCACAGGAAACATAAGAGAAATAATATCATTTAAATGCCCATCACCAGCTGCAAAATATTTTTGAGCCCTTAAAAAATACTTGATATCTTTATAGAAATTTTCACAAACCTTCATATTTTTCTCATAATTTTAAATCATTGAAAAAATTACATAATATTTAAAAGGAAAAAATTATTCTGGTCACACTTGTTATAGTGAAAAAACTATGAAAATGTGAGTTTTTACTTTTCAAGTACACTGGACACAGATATGTGCTAGGCAGCAAATAAACTGTCATAAGTTTTTTATCTTTTGCTTAAATCATTTTTAACTAAATTTAAATTCCTTCCACTATTGTGTGAGAAATAAAGAATGGGTTTTATTAAATTCTGAAAGACCTATTTATGTGTTCTCACAAAAATATAGGAAAACCTATAAGCAATGGATCAAAGATGTTGGCAATTAAGTGATTAAGAATTATAGGACTTATATAACTTTAGGGTAAATACTAAGAAATAAAACTATGAGCTTAATTTATATCATATCTGCTTTTATTCATTTACTTTAACCATAGACTTGTAATCACTGAGGCAAAAAAGCCAGCCTTTCCTGAAAAATAGTCTGTGATAATGAAATGGAAGTATATATCATGGTCTCAGTGTATGTATGTGTGTGTGTGTTTATGTGTGGGGGTCTTGGGGAACAAAGTCAGGGCTCACATTTATTGTTCACTTACTGTTTTCTAGTCATTAGTTTTGTCATTAATTCTTATTAAACTTTGAAAATTCATATTCTTAAAGGTGTGCAGAGATTAAAATGGGTTATCCAGAAGTCACTGATGAGTTTATTTAAAATTTTGTGCTTACAAGTTGACATTAAAATTAACTAAGTACATTCAAAAATGCTATTTCAAATCCCAAAAGATGATGCTGTGAAAGTGCTGCACTCAGTATGCCAGCAAATTTGGAAAACTCAGCAGTGGCCACAGGACTGGAAAAGGTCAGTTTTCATTCCAATCCCAAAGAAAGGCAATGCCAAAGAATGTTCAAACTATCATACAATTACATTCATCTCATACACTAGCAAAGTAATGCTCAAAATTCTCCAAGCCAGGCTTTAAGAGTAGGCAAACCGAGATATTCCAGATGTTCAAGTTGGATTTAGAAAAGGCAGAGGAACTAGAGATCAAATTGCCAACATCTGCTGGGTCACAGAAAAAGCAAGAGAGTTTCATCTTGCTTCTACTTCTGCTTCACTGACTACGCCAAATCTTTGACTGTGTGGATCATGACAAACTGTGGAAAATTCTTCAAGAGATGGGAATACCAGACCACCTTGCCTGTCTCCTGAGAAATCTTTACACAGGTCAAGAAGCAACAGTTAGAACTGGACATGGAACAAGAGACTGGTTCCAAATTGAGAAAGGAGTATGTCAAGGCTGTATATTGTCACCCTGCTTATTTAACTTGTATGCAGAGAGTTGGTCTGTGAAGAAGGCTGAGCACTGAAGAATTGATGCTTTTGAACTGTGGTGTTGGAGAAGAGTCTTAAGAGTCCCTTGGACTTCAAGGAGATCCAACCAGTCCATTCTGAAGGAGATCAGCCCTGGGATTTCTTTGGAAGGAATGATATTAAAGCTGAAACTCCAGTACTTTGGCCACCTCATGCGAAGAGTTGACTCATTGGAAAAGACTCTGATGCTGCGAGGGACTGGGGGCAGGAGGAGAAGGGGACGACAGAGGATGAGATGGCTGGCTGGCATCACTGACTTGATGGACGTGAGTCTGGGTGAACTCCGGGAGATGGTGATGGACAGGGAGGCCTGGTGTGCTGCGATTCATGGGGTCGCAAAGAGTCGGACACGACTGAGCATCTGAACTGAGCTGAACTGAACTGAGTACATCATGAGAAACCCTAGGCTGGATGAAGCACAAGGTCAAATCAAGATTACCGGGAGAAATATCAATAAATTCAGATATGTAGATGATACCACCCTTATGGCAGAAAGTGAAGAGGGACTAAAGAGCCTCTTGATGAAAGTGAGAGAGGAGAGTGAAAAAGCTGGCTTAAAGCTCAACATTCAAAAACAAAGGTCATGACATTTGGTCCCATCACTTCATGGCAAATAGATGGAAAAACAATGGAAACAGTGACAGATTTTATTTTCTTAGGCTCCAAAATCACTGCAGATAGTGACTGCAGCCATGAAATTAAAAGACACGTGCTCCTTGTTAGAAAATCTATGACCAACCTAGACAGCATATTAAAAAGCATAGACATTACTTTGCCACAAAGATCTGTAGAGTCAAAGCTATGGTTTTTCCAGTAGTCGTGTATGGATGTGCGAGTTGGACTATAAAGACGGCTGAGCACTGAAGAACTGATGCTTTTGAACAGTGGTGTTGGAAAAGACTGTTTAGGGTCCCTTGGACTGCAAGGAGATCAAACCAGTCAATCCTAAAATAAATCATTCCTGACTATTCACTGGAAGTACTGATGCTAAAGCTGAAACTTCAGTACTTTGGCCACCTGATAGAAGAACGGACTCATTTAAAAAGACCCTGATGTTGGGGAAGATTGAAGGCGGGAGGAGAAGGTGATGACAGGGGCTGAGATGGTTGGATGGCATCACTGACTTGATGGGCATGAGTTTGAACAAGCTATGGGAGTTGGTGGTGGATAGGGAAGCCTGGTGTGTTGAAGCCCATGGGGTTGCAAAGAATTGGACACGACTGAGTGACTGAACTGAACTGAACTGATTCTATAATATATGCATATCTTAGATTCAAATACATTGCACTTATGACAGAGACATCATTTGCTTTATTTCAACTGTCCAAAGGAAATGAGTAAAGAATGAGACCAACTTACAACACAAATGATATATTTGCAGTAACTGAAGGTAATATTACCTCAAAGACAACTGTATAGATAAGGTAAAAACTTCAATTCACAAAGAAAAATGAGATAGTAGAACGGGCTCCTCCCACAAAACAATATGGGAATGCCATCTTCTCACCCGCCAAAAAATTAGATGTATTCCTAATACCTAGTATCAAGTCAACATTAGTATGAAGAAAAAACTATGCATCATGCAAAAAATAATAATAGTGTGTTATTTTAATATAAGATAGTCACAGACTTCTTTGAAAAGTGTTATTTTCATAGAGCCCAAATGAGTTATCAGAATATCTGGGGAGAGAGACTTCTTAGACAAAGGGAACATCGAATGCATAGGACCTAGAATGGACCATGCTTGGAGCATTCAAGGGAAAAACAGAAAGGTAAATGTAGGTACTGCAGAGTAAGCAGGGGGGAAAATGCAGAAGACGAGGAAAGTTGTGCATTTGTGCTGAGTAAATGAGCATCAATCTAGAGGCAAGTGGGTGCTGAAATCTAAAGTGCCACTAACCAAGTCATGTTTCTTAGAGAGATATTGGACCAGCCTGAAGAAAACAGGAACCCTTCTCTTTGCACAAAAGCATTTTCTGCTCCTAGGTCTGGGCTGACCCGTGAAGACAGCTTTTTCGAATTGGTCCACCTAGAGGGTGCTCCTTTTAAATCACACAAATGTGCTACATCGACTACCAAAGGCCCTGAGGGAAGAAGTAAAAGGGAGCATATCACTGTAGGATAGGATACAGCTTCAAAGAAACATGGAAGTTGTTTATGTTTTTTATAGAATTCAATTCAGCTGCAAGAGTACCTCAAATAAGTGGTGAGAGTCAGCCAGAACTGGGCTGAGATCCTGATTTAGTTTTGTGCAAGTTGCAGTGATCTTGGGCAAGTGAATCCATTTCTCTCTGGCTTTGTTTCCTTATAAATACAATGGGAAGGTCTTTCCAGGTAGCTCAGTGGTAAAGAATCTGCCTGCTAATGCAGAAGACCTGAGTTCAGTCCCTGGGTTGGGAAGATCCCCTGGTGAAAGGAATGGCAACCCACTCCAGTATTTTTGCCTGAAAAATCCCATGGACAGAGGAGCCTGGCAGGCTTTGGTTCGTAGGGTTGCAAGGAATTGGACATGACTGAGCACACATACACAATGGGGATGCTAGTCCCTGCTTCGCAGGCTTCTGTGGACTGAGACATCTATAAAGTGCTTCATCCAGTGCTTCCTCCACTGTAAGACCTAAGTAAGTAGGAACTACTCTTGTCATAATCATCAAGGCATTGCATTTGATCCTGGGAAAATAAAGACTGAAACAGGCCAAAATAATAATGTGATTAGGTAAACAATTTTCAACAAATATTTAGTGAAAGGTTTCTCAAAGTCAAGCATTGCTTTAGGTTCTAGGGATACAACAATAAACTAAACAGAAAGGTTCCTACCCACTTAGATCCTTCACTTCATAATGAAGACAAAAACAGGTGAATAGTTATGGTATAGCTTGGGGATTGACTATGAAGAAAAAAGCAGGCAAAGCAATGAAGAAAGATGAGATGGGCATAGACATGGGATGACTGTTTTACACAGAATTACCAGATAAGTGCTATAAGTGACATATGCTCAATTTACATAGAGCTTTGAACTCAGGGAATGCTCCAGGGATCTATAAAAGCAGATGCAAAGGCCCTGAGGCAGGAACTTACTGGGTGCGTTTAGAAAGAGCAGAGAAACTACTATGGCTAGCATCAATGAATTCTTATTGGAAAAAGGAGCAGGCTAAAATGTAAGGGTGAAGGCCAGATTAGAGAAGCAGTATGAGAACTTTTAATTTCTTAATTTCTAACAATCTTCATTCTGTTCTGTTCTGTTCTGTTCAGTCGCTCAGTCGTGTCCAACTCTTTGCGACTCCATGAATCGCAGCACGCCAGGCCTCCCTGTCCATCACCAACTCCTGGAGTTCACTCAGACTCACGTCCATTGAGTCGGTGATGCCATTCAGCCATCTCATCCTCGGTCGTCCCCTTCTCCTCCTGCCCCCAATCTCTCCCAGCATCAGGGTCTTTTCCAATGAGTCAACTCTTCGCATGAGGTGGCCAAAGTACTGGAGTTTCAGCTTTAGCATCATTCCTTCCAAAGAAATCCCAGGGTTGATCTCCTTCAGAATGGACTGGTTGGATCTCCTTGCAGTCCAAGGGACTCTCAAGAGTCTTCTCCAACACCACAGTTCAAAAGCATCAATTCTTCTGCGCTCAGCCTTCTTCACAGTCCAACTCTCACATCCATACATGACCACAGGAAAAACCATAGCCTTGACTAGACGGACCTTAGTCGGCAAAGTAATGTCTCTGCTTTTGAATATACTATCTAGGTTGGTCATAACTTTTCTTCCAAGGAGTAAGCGCCTTTTAATTTCATGGCTGCAGTCACCATCTGCAGTGATTTTGGAGCCCAAAAAAACAAAGTCTGACACTGTTTCTACTGTTTCCCCATCTATTTCCCATGAAGTGATGGGGCCAGATGCCATGATCTTCGTTTTCTGAATGTTGAGCTTTAAGCCAACTTTTTCACTCTCCTCTCTCACTTTCAACAAGAGGCTTTTTAGCTCCTCCTCACTTTCTGCCATAAGGGTGGTGTCATCTGCATATCTGAGGTTATTGATATTTCTCCCGGCAATCTTGATTCCAGCTTGTGTTTCTTCCAGTCCAGCGTTTCTCATGATGTACTCTGCATATAAGTTAAATAAGCAGGGTGACAATATACAGCCTTGACGTACTCCTTTTCCTATTTGGAACCAGTCTGTTGTTCCATGTCCAGTTCTAACTGTTGCTTCCTGACCTGCATACAGATTTTTCAAGAGGCAGGTTAGGTGGTCTGGTATTCCCATCTCTTTGAAGTCTAAAATGTTAATCACATTATTAATCTGTGTCTGACTTTACTGTTTATCTTTCCTCTAAATTTTTCTTTCTAGTCGGTCATCTAATGGTAGGTTTTCATCCCTATAGCACTTGTTCCTTGCAAGACATATTATATCATCAGAGACCACATTACTATCTTAAAAAATCACCTCCTCTTCAGTTAAGAAGAGGATTATGTGGACATAAATTTATGAGTTTCTACTTGCATGTGTCCAGAAGTTCTAGATAGTAGGAATTCATTAAACTCCAGGAAACTGTGACACTATCATATGTACATTTTAAAATTTAATTTCTAGAATTAAAAGTAGGTTGTACAAAGTTTTTTTCTTGTTTGTCTTGTGCTTTTATTCCTGATTAACCGTATAATTTAAAAAATTGAATAAGTAGAAATATTAAATGATGGTACTCTTCCCTAGATATTATCTTATGTCTCTCAATTTCCTTCTCAAAACTTCTCTCTCTGCTTTCATTGCTTTCTGGAAATATATTAACCTCTGAAAATAACAATCTGTCTGAAATTCAAAAAACTATTGCCTTAAACTGTTATATAAAATAAAATTAAAGGCAATTTGTCATCCTCCAAAAAGGCGAGCTTCATTACCTCCTAATAAATTTGGGAATGAACATTTCTGTCTGCCTCTAGTGTCTCTTAATCTCTGTCACTACTTCTTACATTCCATTGTAGTTTTGTACAAATCATTCAGAGGCCGTCCATCTCATTTGAATCTCTCACACAGAAACATAAACAAACACATTATCCTTCTGCCGTGAAGTCATCTGAAAATCTAAGGGAAACATTCCACATTATTTCCATTGTAACATGATAATTAAGCTTACTTTGGATCATTACAGCAATAGAAAAAATAGTTAAAACACATCTAGATCAACAACAATTCCCTGATGTCTGGGTAATAGTAGAATTCAGTTCAGTCACTCAGTCATGTCCGACTCTATGTGACCCCACGGACTGCAACACGCCAGGCTTCCCTGTCCCTCACCAACTCCCAGAACTTGCTCAAACTCATGTCCATCGAGTCAGTGATGCCATCCAACCATCTCATCCTCTGTCATCTACTTCTCTTCCCACCTTCAATCTTTCCCAGCATCAGGGTCTTTTCCAGTGAGTCAGTTCTTTGCATCAGGTGGCCAAAGTATTGGAGTTTCAGCTTCAGTATCAGTCCTTCCAATAAATATTTAGGACTGATTTCCTTTAGGATGGACTAGTTGGATTTCCTTGCAGTCCAAGGGACCCTCAAGAGTCTTCTCCAATACGACAGTTCAAAAGAATCAATTCTTCAGAGCTCAGCTTTCTTTATGGTCCAACTCTTTCATCCATACATGACTACTGGAAAAACCATGTCTTTGACTAAACAGACTTGCATCAGTAATGTCTCTGCTTTTTAATAAGCTGATGAGGTTGGTCATAACTTTTGTTCCAAGGAGCAAGCATCTTTTAATTTCAGGGCTGCAGTCACCATCTGCAGTGATTTTGGAGCTCAAGAAAATAAAGTCTGTCACTGTTTCCATTGTTTCCCCATCTATTAGCCATGAAGTGATGGGACCGGATGCCATGATCTTAGTTTTCTGAATGTTGAGCTTTAAGCCAGCATTTTCACTCTCCTCTTTCACTTTCATCAAGAGGCTCTTTAGTCCCTCTTCACTTTCTGCCATAAGGGTGGTGTCATCTGCATATCTGAGGTTATTGATATTTCTCCTGGCGATCTTGATTCCAGCTTGTGCTTCATCCTGTCTGGCATTTCGCATGATGTCCTCTGCATATAAGTGACACCCTCTGCAGGGTGACAATATATAGCCTTGACATATTCCTTTCCCAATTTGGAACCAGTCTGTTGTTCCATGTTCAGTTCTAACTGGTGCTTCTTGACCTGCATACAGGTTTCTCAGGAGGCAGGTCAGGTGGTCTGGTATTCCCATCTCTTAAGAATTTTCCACAGTTTGTTGTGATCCACACATCAAAGGCTTTGGCATGTCAATGAATCAGAAAGAGATGTTTTTCTGGAACTCTCTTGCTTTTTCTATGATCCAATGGATGTTGGCAACTTGATCTCTGGTTCCTCTGCCTTTTCTAAATCCAACTTGAACATTTGGAAGATCTCGGTTCATGTACTGCTGAAGCCTGGCTTGGAGAATTTTGAGCATTACTTTGCTAGTGTGTGAGATGAGTGTAATTGTGTGGTAGTTTGAGCACTCTTTGGCATTGCCTTTCTTAGGCATTGTAGTGAAAACTGACCTTTTCCAGTACTTTGGCCACTGCTGAGTTTTCCAAATTTGCTGGCATATTGAGTGTAGCACTTTCACAGCATCATCTTTCAGGATTTGAAATAGCTACACTGGAATTCCATCATTCCACTACCTTTGTTTGTAGTGATGCTTTCTAAGGCCCACATGACTTCACATTCCAGGATGACTGGCTCTAGATGAGTGATCACACCATCGTGATTATCTGGGTCATGAAGATCTTTTTTGTGCAGTTCTTCTGTGTATTCTTGCCACCTCTTTTTGATATCTTCTGCTTCTGTTAGGTCCATATCATTTCTGTCCTTTATCGAGCCCATTTTTGCATGAAATGTTTCCTTGGTCTCTGATTGATTGATATCTCTGGGTAACAGTAATTCTCCCCATCATCTTGGTTCTTGTTCTAGCTCTCTAGATGTTCCTTTCGCACTCTCCCCCACACCCAGCTGGCCGTGCACATCCTGCCTTCCTTTTCCTTCAGCCTCTCTCCAACCTGGCAAATAGTGCTGATATGCCTTGTAGTACCATCTGGGACAGTCATTAAACCATTAAATGACTGTCTCTCAGCTTCACACCCATCCTACTACACTTGGCAGGGGTCAGGACTTTGCAAGGCACATTTTGGCTCTGCCAGTAAGGGGCACGAGGTAAGATTAGGTGGCTAGTGTTGCGGGAAAGCGACTAGCTTCTTTCACTTTGATTCCTCGCCTGTTTGCTTCTTGTTGGGTTGTAGGGTAGAACTGCTGTTATTCAGCTGTTTACTTTCTGATTTTTTGTTCTTCCCAGGGTCTCTCAGCCATACAGCTTCTTCACTTAGCAATTTTGGTTCCTCACAGAAACAGCGGTTGGCAGTTATTTTAATACTTCCTGTTTGGTTGGCAGAATTCTAAGCTGGCCTCTAAATTTCAATTCTCTGATGTACACACACTTTCTCCCAGTTATTCAAGCAAACATTAATCTAGGTACCACTGTGAAAGGATTTTGCAAAAATAATTATGGTCCCAAATCGGTGGCCCTTAAAACAGAGAGACTATTGTTGGACTTGGCTTAATCAGGTGAACCTTTCAAAGTGTGATTCGGCATGAAAGATTAGAAGCTGAAGAAGGAGGTAACGCAATGGTATTTCTCTCTTGATGGTCTTGAAGATGAAGGGGGTCACGTGGTTAAAGAATAAAAGCAGTCCCAAGGAGCTGAGACTCTCTCACAGTTGACAGCAAGGCAACAGGAACCTCCATCCTGGGACTTCAAGAAACAGAATTCTAACAGCAATCAATGAACCTGAAAGGCAACCTGGAGCCTCAAATGAGATAGCAGCTCTGGCCTCACAGATTTCTGAGCAGATATTTTAATCCTAGAGAACTGCACAATAGTACATGGGTGCTGGTTTAAGTGCTCATTTTGTGGTACTCTGTTACACAGCAGTAAAATGAGTACAATAATCCTATATATGCCCCCCACTGGGAATCTCGCACCAGTGGGCAGTTGCCTTCTTCTCAGAGGCCTAGAGCTCTTCTTTGAGTTCAAGATGCCAGCAGTGAGCAAGCAGTCTCCCCGGAGCAGGAAAGGGCTGGCTCAGTGTCCTTGACCCTTGGCAGTCCCTTCAGGATGCTGGCTCTGCCCTGTAAGTCATTTTTTCTGTTTTCTTGAAGGATATCACATTTGCATCCCAGGAAGATCACCAGTTTGTTTCCCCTGTGGAATTCCAGAAATCTGATAGCCTTTCTTCATTCATCTCATCTCTGTCCCCTTCGTTCCAGGCTGAAAGTGGTTTTGGTGATACAGCATTCTCAAAAACCATGGCTGTCCCATGATAGTCAGGGGATCTACACCATGAGACAGGAGGGTCTTCCACAGATCTTTCCTGTAATCTGCCTCTATGCCTGACTTCTGCTCAGTTGCTTGACTGGATATGTGAGCCCCACTTCTAATCTCCTTAGCAGAACTATGTCTAGCCATACCCTTGGTCCTGTCTGCAGAGCACACTTTAGCATTTTTTATAATCTGGACAGGCTAAGGATTTTCTAAATCATCAAGTGCTTTTTTTGTTTGCGTCAAAGTTCCTTTCTCAATTTATCCTTTTCCTGTTGCATTTTACTTTAAGCAGCAAGGAGAAATCAGGCTGTGTCTTCAACACTTTGTTGGAAATTTACTCAGCTAAATACTCAAGTTCATTGCTTAACAGTTCTGTATTTCACTCAACAGCAAAACACAGTTCAGCTACATTTTCTGCAACATTGTTGTAAGGATCACCTTTCCTCCAGTTTCCAATACCAGGTTTTTCATTTCCTCCTGTGATCTCACCAGAAACAGTTCCAAAGCTCATATTTCCAATAACATTATATTCATGACCATACATGTATTCTTTAACATAACAGAAATTCTGTATGTTCCTCACTTTCTGAGCTCTCATCAGAATCATTTATAATATACATATTTCCACCAATTTTCTCTTTAAAGAATTGTAGACTTTTAAAATCATGCACCTCAACATTTTTCCAATCTTTACCCATTACCATATCTCAAAGCCACATCCACATTTTTAGGTATTTGCTACAGCAGCAAATGCCTCACTTCTTGGGGCCAAAATCTGTGAGAGCTTCCTTGAGCTGTTGAAAAAACATATTACCATAAACTTGGTGGCTTAAAACATTGAAAACTGGTTCTCTTATAGTTCTGGAGGTCAGAAGTCTGAAATCAAGATGCTGAAATCAGGACCATGGTCCCTCTGAAGGCACCAGGGAAGAATCCCTTTCTATCTTCACATGGCTTTCTTTCCTGTGTCCCTGTTCCCTCTCCTTTTCTTATAATGACACCAGTAATTGGTTGTAGGACCTGTCTTAAGGTATTATCCTGGAAGTCTTAATTATATCTACAAGGACCCTGTTTCCAAATAAGGCCAAGTTCACAAGTACCAATGATTAGGTCTTGGACATAACTTATACAGGTGCATTATTAAACCTGCTAAAGATTCCCAATAACCAGTAATCCAATAACCCCAAGGTGGGGTGAGTTTCTCTGGTTGTCAACACCTCACAGATATTGACAATCATGGCTGAATTATTGTACTGATGTGTCTCTACACAGAGAGAACACCTGGAAATGTGTATCTGTTTTTATCAGGGATTTCTCCTCATGCACCTTTTCCTTTGATCAATTTTGATCCCTACGACTTTGCTTTAATAAACCATAACTGAGTCTAACAGCTCTCTGAGTCCTGTGAGTCCCAGTGAGCCACACAGAATAAGCATAGTCTTGGGGACACCAAACATACCCCTCCTCAAAGGTCTGAGAAGCGCTTCCTCAAGACCCCTTCTTTAAGCTTTTAGATTTTAATAATGCCAACTTCTCCTATTCTCCCTGTCCGAGGGCTGGTAGGTATTTTGTGCTTTTGCTTCTTCTATATTACCATACTGTTCCACTTTGATAGCTTCAGTTCTTCAACATTAACTAAACAATCTTCACATTCATTTCTTTTTGTTAAAAAAAAAAAACAAAAAAACCAGTAACCATAAATGAAAAACCAACCAACTGGTATGTATTCTGTCCCCTGAGTGGATCTTGACAGATACTTCATCCGTACTCATCTCTCTCTCATTCTCTCTGCTTTCCCTTCCTCTGTGTGATGTGTAGCTTCTAGCACAGGCCTCTCTGGTGGTCTCCATGTCAACTTCCACCTACACTGGGCATCTCCCCTTGGTTTTTCCATGAGAACCAGCATTCATTGTATTGTCTCAATCACAAGTCAAAGGCTCCTCCTTTATTCTATCTCTACGCATCATTCATTTTTCCATTACTTTGACCTCCTGATTTCTTTTGTCCATATTATTTTCTTCATTCCCTCCAGCATGAAAGATAGGTCTGTGTGAAAAGACAGTGAGCTGAAATGAAGCAGGCATGGGTTCTAATCCTGACTGTCCTTATGTCAAAAGGAGATAGTGATTCTCTCTTTACAGCGTTATTTTGAGGAATAAAAAGTGAATGGGTTTGAAATGCCCAGATCAATTGACTCTCAATACACATCAGATACTTAGATAACTATATTATTTCCTCCCTTGCCACCGTTCTTAATTTTCTCAGACTGCTACAACAAATACCAATGAACAGTTGGCCTGAATAACCGAAATTTATTTCTCAGAGTTCCGGAGGCTGGGAAGTCCAAGAGCAAGTTTCTACTGAGAACTCTCTTCCTGGCTTGCAGACAGTTACTTTCTTGCTTTATCCTCCCATGACACAGACAGAACACTTCTCTCATGTCTTCTCTTACAGTGGCTAATTTCATTCATGCAAGCTCTAACCTTAAGACTTTATTACCTCCCAAATATCCCATCTCCAAAATCATCATACTGGACATCTGAATTCCAGCATATGAATTTTGGGAGAATACATTCAGTCCGTAGCATCACTGCTTTCTTTTACCTAGATTATCACAGTTATTTTCCAGCTGCTCTCAGTTTTCTCCTATTGATTATTCCTACGGCCATCAAAGACACTTTTCAAGAGACTGGTTTATTATCTTCTTCAATTTAAATTCCTTCAATTGCTTCTGATAGCCTACAGAATAAAATCCAAACATATTAGCATAACAATCACATCTTCTTGACCTGGACCCAGGCCTATCCAGCCTTGCTATCTTTTGCTCTTCTCCATGGTCTCAAAGTTGTATCACAGTTTGGCTGATGCCGCTTGCTCAGCTCTCAAATGCTCTCCATATGCTGCCTGTTCCAGCTACCTCCCACCCCCACCTCCTACCCCTTGCTTAGAAAATCCTACTTTTCATTTAAGACTCAGCTCAAGTGTTTTTGACAATGGAGTTTGGGGTGGTTTTCGTCCCTGAATCCAAACACCTACTCATCCTCCTCCTTGAAGTTCTGTATTAGAAAGTGAGAGAACAAGGAATTATAGCCAAACGGGGAAATATGATTATTTTGATTTCTGGGAAATTACCCTCTATTGTTCCACTATCCATCATCTCTGGTGACTTGTTACATAGCACATAGTTTGAGTTTAGAATAAAAGGGGCTTCTGACTCCATTTCTAGACCCTCGAATATCTGAACCATCAGAGTAGTTGTCTGGATGAGAGTGGTCACGTTCCCATGCTGACCTCATAGGAGCAGGAAGTGAGAGAAATGAAACGGAAGAATGAATAGGGGATGAGTATGGTCTCATTCGTACTTTGGCCACCTCATGCAAAGAGTTGACTCACTGGAAAAGACCCTGATTCTGAGAGGGATTGGGGGCAGGAGGAGAAGGGGACAACTGAGGATGAGATGGCTGGATGGCATCACTGACTTGATGGACGTGAGTCTGAGTGAACTCCAGGAGTTGGTGATGGACAGGGAGGCCTGGTGTGCTGCGATTCATGGGGTCGCAAAGAGTCGGATACGACTGAGCGACTGAACTGAACTGAACATGCCTTTTATAACTCAGGAACTACTGCATTAGAACGCAAGTTCCAGTGACTATTCTGGAATTTGATTAATAAGATTAATAGCTCTTTTCTTTAAAAGCTGCCAAGACATGGGTAAAGAAAGATGGAAGCTTGGGCATGATATTTTTTATTGCCCATGAGCATACACACATGCATGGGTAGAGGAGAAAATACAAAGGGGCAAAGAATCCCCTCCCACAAAAATAGTCAATTATTACTTCTGAAAAAAAAAAAAAAGTTTGTTTCCTTGGTGCGTCAAGAGCACCTCACTCCAGGGTTCATACTTTTCCCTACTTGTTACAGTTTGTTTCTAGCTGTGATCTTGCACCTGTCTGCTGTAAATTTTTTGTGGTTCTACCTCACTACTAGATTGAGAGCTCATTTGTTAAGAATGAATAATTTTCTATTTTTCTAACTTTTATGATTCAAATTCTCTTGAAATAAAAGTTCAAGAAATATTTGTTGAACGCATAAATTGATTCTAACACTTTAAGCAGGACTAGTTGAAATTACTCTCTTGTGTGTGTATGTGTTTCCTTTTTCTTGCCAAGAGTGAAACAAACATTAAAACTTATTGTTTCCAGGTCACTTTGGGGCTAAATTTAAATGTTTCATGTGTTCTTATTGTATGTGTTACTGGACCTCAGAATAATCACTCTGAAATTATCCAGAAACTAGACTTTAACTCAACTATCAAGAAGGCCTGATACTTTGGAACGTAGGTACATTTTCTATAACCTAGGTATCATGCAATCAAAGTTTATTATAGGTAATTTTTATAACTTTAAAGGATCAAGATTTCTGTCTTCAGAAGTCTGCTCTTGCACATTCTAAGAGAAGGTTCTCAGTAATTTTGAGAGGGGTATATTTGATCACAACTGCTAAGTCCAAGAAGATGCTGCCACTTCTTTTATAAGAATTATGATTGAAGGGTTAGAGAATTATGGTTGAAGGGACTTACTACAAGGTGTGAAGCAGTCCACTTTTCTGAACAAAAGGATACCGCAACACTGATTTCTTGAGCAGGCAAGTATTCAACCTTTCAAGGCAATGCCTGAGGAGGAACAGGGAGCAACAGGAAGCCTTGTAGCTGAGGAAATATTTATATACAGCTGGGGAGAGTGAAAAGGAATTTAGATGAGAGACAGTCTGAATGACTAAGCATACATTCAGGAAGATATGTGAGAGGTGGGATAGAGTGTGACGTGGGTGGTTTTGTTTAGAAAAGAGTAAGCTCGCTGAGCGCTGTGTCGAGGTATGCTGTTGATGTGTTCTATGGAAAGGATCTACTCTTTATTTCTGTTTCTTTGTTTTTTTCCATTGTCCACTTATTTAAATCCTGATAATTTTCTCAGGCCCACTCTAATTACCTCTACTTTCCTGAAACTTTGCTATGATCTACCTAGGTACAGCTGTCAAAGTACTGTTCAAGCCTTAAATGATTCATGTCACTTTTTGTCCATTCTAGTTATTTATGTACAGGTTCCTCTATGAGACATGAACCTAACCACAACAACTAGGGAGGATAATTCAGTACAAGAGTTTTGGTTTTTAGTTCCTGATGCTTACATTACAATTCATTTTTCATAAGGTCTTAATTTTTGCCTTCTATTAATCCCTCATGTATATTTTCTGCAAGCCTTTTCAAATTCTTCACGAATGAAGCTGGAGAAGGGGTGGGTGGGTGGGGGTGAAATAGCTGGCCTTACTAAAATAACATTATGATAATTACAAAACAATGATAAAAATAGCAAATGTTTTTAAAACCAGGTTGTGCCAGACACTGTTTTAAGTGCTTTATTTAATTCTTATAAAAGGCCTGTGTGGTTAAGGGCAATTATCCTATTTGACACTTGAGAAAACTGAAGCTTGGAGAGTTGGGTGGCTTCCAAGTCACACAAGTAGATGATGGCTGACCCCACATTAAATCTGGGCCCAGGTGGCGCTAGTGATAAAGAACCTGCCTGCCAATTCAGGAGACGAAAGAGATGCTGGTTCAGTCATCGGGTCAGGAAGACGCCCTTGAGGAAGAAATGGCAAGCCACTCCAGTATTCTTGCCTGGAAAATTCCATGGACACAGGAGCCTGGCGGGCTACAGTCCATGGGGTCGCAAAGAGTTGGACACGACTGAAGTGACTTAGCACACACAATATAGCCTCAAAGGATAGCCCTGTAACATTCTGTTATCTGTTAGCGCCACACTGCTGCCGTAACAAATTACCACAAACTTTATGCCTGAAAAAAAAAACCCCCAAATTTATCATCTTACAGGTCATAAGTCCAACATGGGTTGCACTGGGATAAAATGAAGATGTTACCAGAGGTGTGCTTCTTGCCTGAGTTTCTAGGCAAGAATCTGTTTTCTTACCGTCTCTAGCTTCTTTCTAGAGATTTTCCCGCTGCCTTGGCTCCAGGCTCTCTTCTTTCTTACAGTCAGCAGAAGCATTATCTTTCTCAGCATGTTATCTCTCAGATTCTGACTCTTTTGTCTCCTTCATCTCTATTTTGCAATTATACTAGAACTTTCCAGATAATCTAGGATAATGTTTTCTATTTTAGGTCATACATTAGCAGGCAATCTAACCCATGTATGGACTCCAGGGATTAGGACATTGATATCTTCGCTGGGTGGATGGGCATTAGTCTGCCTACCACAACTACCCTGAGTCTTGTTATTGTTTAGTTGCTCAGTCCTGTCCAAGTCTTTGTGACCCCATGGACTGTAGTCCACCAAGCTCCTCTGTCCATGGGATTCTCCAGGCAATAATATTGGAGTGGGTTGCCATTTCTTCCTGCAGGGGATCTCTCCAACCCTAGGATCAAACCTACGTCTCCTGTATTGGAGGGTGAATTCTTTACTACTGAGCCCCCAGGGAAGCCCCCACCCTGAGTCTAGCATGGTTATAAAAAACACTTTTTGAGTACTTCTGATGTATCAGGTGCTATGCAGCATTCTGGGGTACAAAAAAGAATCAGACATAATCTATTCTTCCCACATGAAGTTTAGTTCAATGTTTTAAGTGAAGCTACTATCTCACCACCAGAAGTTGTGGTCTTCGCTTTCCTGAAACTATCAGGCAATATCCAGAGAAAAGCATACAGTCTGTCATGTTTAATAGCATTTATTTCCATAATTACGACTAAGATCAGATCTGAGAAGGCCGTTCAGTTCAGTTCAGTCGCTCAGCTGTGTCTGACTCTGTGACCCCATGGACTGCAGCACACCAGGCTTTGCTGTCCATCACCAACTCCTGAAGCCGGCTCAATTCATGTCTGTTCAGTTGGTGATGGCCATCAAACCATCTCATCCTCTGTCGACCCCTTCTCCTCCTGCCTTCAATATCTCCCAGCATCAGGGTGTTTTCCAATGAGTCACTTCTTCCTACCAGATGGCCAAAGTATTGGAGTTTCAGCTTCAGCATCAGTCCTCCCAGGGAATGTTCAGGATTGATTCCTTTAGGATGGACTGGTTGAATTTCCTTGGTGTCCAACGGACTGTCAAGAGTCTTCTCCAAAACCAGAGTTGAAAAGCATCAATTCTTCAGTGTTCAGCTTTCTTTATAGTCCAACTCTCATACCCATATATGCTGCTGCTGCTAAGTCGCTCCAGTCGTGTCTGACTCTGTGTGACCCCATAGATGGCAGCCCACCAGGCTCCACCGTCCCTGGGATTCTCCAGACAAGAACACTGGAGTGGGTTGCCATTTCCTTATCCAATGCATGAAAGTGAAAAGTGAAAGTGAAGTCATTCAGTCGTGTCCGATTCTTCAAGACCCCATGGACTGCAGCCTACCAGGCTCCTCCATCCATGGGATTTTCCAGGCAAGAGTACTGGAGTGGGGTGCCATTGCCTTCTCTGACCCATACATGAGTACTGAAAAAAAAACCAAAGCTTTAATTAGATGGACCTTTGCTGTTAAGTAGTGTCTCTGCTTTTTAATAAGTTGTCTGGGATGGTGATACTTTTCTTTCAAGCAGCAAGTGTCTTTTAATTTCATGGCTGCAGTGATTTTGGAGCGCAAAAGATAAAGTCTGTCACTGTTTCCATTGTTTCCCCATCTATTTGTCATGAAGTGATGGGACCAGATGCCATAATCTTAGCTTTCTGAATGTTGAGTTTTAAGCCAACTTTTTCACTCTCCTCTTTCAGTTTCATCAAGAGGCTCTTTAGTTCTTGTTCTCATTCTACCATAAGGGTGGTATCATCTGCCTATCTGAGGTTATTGATATTTCTCCCAGCAATCTTGATTCCAGCTTGTGCTTCATCCAATCCGGCATTTCTTATGATGTATTCTGCATATAAGTTAAATAATCAGGGTGACAATATACAGCCTTGATGTACTCCTTTTCCTATTTGGAACCAGTCTGTTATTCCATGTCCTGTTCTAACTGCTGCTTTTTGACCTGCATACAGATTTCTCGGGAGGCAGGTCAGGTTGTCTGATAGTCCCATCTCTTTCAGAATTTTCCTGTTGTTGTGATCCACACAGTCAAAGGCTTTGGCATAGTCAATAAAGCAGAAGTAGATGTTTTTCTGGAACTCACTTGGTTTTTCTATGATCCAATACATGTTGGCAATTTGATCTCTGGTTCCTCTGCCTTTTCTAAACTCAGCTTGAACATCTGGAAGTTCTCAGTTCACGTACTGTTGAAGCCTGGCTTGGAGAATTTTGAGCATTATTTTTCCAGCATGTGAGATGAGTGCAACTGTGTGGTAGTTTGAGCATTCTTTGGCATTGCCTTTCTTTGAGACTGGAATGAAAACTGACATTTTCCAGTCTTGTGGCCACCGCTGAGTTTTCCAAATTTGCTGGCATATTGAATATAGCACTTTTACAGCATCATCTTTTAGGATTTGAAACAGCTCAACTGGAATTCCATAACTTTCACTAGTTTTGTTTGTACTTTATGGAAATCAAGCACATGCATCAGTAAGTTGCCCTCAAAACTTAAATTAACAAGTTTAGAGAATGAACAGAAATCAGTATCTTCAGTGAACTGCCATGTATTTTTAGCATTTTATGTTATGGTGTATTTCTTTATAGTACTTAGCACCAACAAAGAGGTAAGGCAATTAATATCTTGTCTGAAGATAACAGGATGGTCATGGAAAATTACATCTCATAGAATATTTAATTCTATCATAAAGTGGTACATATTCAAGCATCAGAAGTAAGACATTTAGACCTTATATGGGTGATCTAGACCCTGAAATAGATTTCTGGCTAAGTTATTCACTCTTGTTGGAAGAAGATGTTGATTTAAATTATGGAGAATTTCTTTTTTATACATTCACCTGTTGATGGACACTTAAGTTGCTTCCATTTATAAATATTGCTGTTATGAACTTCTTAATGTGCAAACTCTTAGCTGTTTCCTAATAATCTCTTTCCTCATGGCTGTCCTGAAAGACTATTTAATAGCCTACTAAACAGCTGTGCAGATCCATAAATCAATTTTCCTTGGTGAAAAGTTAATGTAAGTGATGTATACAATTACACCTCATTAAAAAAATATATTGGTAATCTTAGGCAATTTCTCTTTCCCTTTTTGCACTGGATAGACAGAACTAGATTCACATTGATCTTCACAGGAGAAAGAATTATGAATAAGGCAAGCTTGGAGGCCACTTGTTGGAGACAGAAGAACTGCTGTACCAGCCTGGGTCCCCAGATAACATTATGGAATAGAATCTGCCTACCCTCTTGAACTGTTACAACATGGAAAAATAAACAGCTTTAACTATTGTATTTTGAGGTGGTTTTGTTACAGCAGCTTAGATTTTATTTTAATAACAGATTGAGTGAAAATTAAGTGGGAACTATTATTCCTAACTGCAAAATTTTGACTTCACTTCACCTAGCAATCTTGAAAGAGATGGACATTAACTGAAGCCTTAAGATGCCAAAGATTGAGAATTAGGACCAGGAGAATCTGACCTCTGTCTGAATGTGTAAGGACCAGAATTTTTGAAAATTTCTTTCTTTCTTTTTTTTTTTTTTAAATGTCAAGAGGTGCTCTAAGAAATCTCTACAACAAAACTCAATGTGTGTTTTGTGAAAACAGACAAACTGAGTTGGGTTCTTTTTTATAAGTTGGATTTTCCTTTCAGAGAAGGATGGGAAAAACATCTTTAGAATTTAGTCTTTGTAGAATATTCCAAGGCAGATATAAAGGGAAGAGACCAATTCCGTATGTATTTTTGAAAGGTATTTTTGTTTAAGCTGTACAACTGCACTCTAGAGGACCTCATATATGCTAGGTGTCACTGTTTATAAAGATCAGATTGGTGCAGCATATGGGTTACTGAAAAGAATGCTAAGAAATATGTAAAGACATTGCTTCTTAGGCTTTCATTTACCATTTATTCGCACATAGTTTGAATTTGGTAAAGAAAAAAGATCTAAGAAATCTTCAAATAAGGAAAATCAATATTACTTTACACAAATTTAACTGATTCTCCTTTGTGGTGGTGTTGTTTAGTCGTGTCTGACTTTTTTGTGACCTCGTGGATTGTGCCTGCCAGACTCCTCTTCCATGGGATTTCCCAGGCAGGAATACTGGAGTGGGTAGTCAATTCCTTCTCCATTTACATTTAATTTTTCCTGATTAGACTGTATATTTCTTGAGATCATGATATAAAGTATTACATCCTAAGTAGTTCTAAGAATTTCAGTCTTCTCCTTTTTCCCTGGGAAATAATATTATAAATATTAAATTCCTCATAAATTATTGGACAAATATACCAGGTAAATGCTTAAAGTATTTTATGCCTTTTATATTAATAAAAACATCTCTGGGGAGAATTGATTTGTCAAAATGGTCTACATGAAAGCATCAAGGAAAAGTTCTTGGGGCATAGCCCTATTTTCTGAAATAAGTTCTTGATAGGATTTATTATGCAACAGCATGTTCAAATTGACAGCCTCACTGTATTTTTTAAGATGTAGATTTCTTTCTGTGTGTAGGTGCTGTAAAGTATTCTGGGAGCTGCTTTGCTAAAAATAAGCCATCTGTGTCAATAATGAGTGCTCAATGTACAATCTACTATCGTTTGCACCCACAAAGTTCAAGAAGGTAACTTTAGGTGAAATGAAAAACTCTTTTATGTAACTGAATGACATATCTTCCAAAGTCTTATTTATTAAGCCAGGTTGGTTCTTCTTAATGAGTTGCTGCCATCCAACTCATAGATACTTCACATAATAGGAATAATCACAGGATGCAGAAATGAGATTATGTAGAATCCTGGGATTTAATAATAATTTTATCTCCCTCAATCTACATCTTCTCTATAGGACTCTTCTTGGCCATGGGTTACCTACCTGTAATGTTTTGGCATTTATGCAGTAAGTTTGGAACACCAAGTCTTTTCTGATCCTCATTATCCCTTACCACATGCAAATGATCTTTCTTCCCAACTTTCTGCCAACCTTACTAGCCAAGGATTAGATTAGCCACAATTCTCCTAATCTTATTAAGAGTCCTATCTACCTCAGTGGAATGACTGTATTAGTCTCAGGTCATGGATTCCATCTGGAAAATAAAATGCAGATCATCATAGAAAATCTAACTGCAAATCATTCTGAAAGTACAGGTAGGCCAAGAAAAAAGTGAACTTGCAGGATGATGCTTAGGAAGGGTGTTTCTCTAGGGCCACATCCTTTCCACCCCCTCTAACTGCGCTGGTAAAAAAAAAAAGAAAGAAAGAAAATGGAGAGACAGGAACAATCAGTTATGAACACTTTTCAAGTACAACAATTATAAAATGCATTTTTTGATCATTATTTTTTATAGTAAGAACCTGATGGAGGTCTTCATGTTGAAATATACCGTGTTATGTCAGTAAGATACTTAAGATGTTTCTACTTAATCTTAACTAGTTTTTGGTAACTAAGTACAAGGAAAATGATAAATTTTAGAAGCTGCAGATGATTTAGGATGCTTGAAACAACAACAAAAAATGCTTTCTCTCACAAATTCGGAGGCTAGAAGTCTGTGATCCAGGTGTCAGCATGCTTGGTTTCTTCTGGAGGCTCAAACAGAGAATTTGTCCTGTGATTCTCTCCTAGCTTCTCCTGGTGGTTGTTGGCAATCCTTGGTGTCCCTTGACTTGCAGCTGTATCACTACAATTTTTGTCTCCCTTTCATATTATGTTCTCCCTGTGTGTGTCTGTATCTTTACATACATAGCCTTTTCCTAAGGACATTAATCATTAGATTTAATGCCTATCCTAATCCAGTATGACCTCACCTTAAATTAATTACTGCAAAGGTTCTAAATTAGATTATATTCATAAGTATTGAGAGGTAGGGCTTCAAGATGTCTTTTAGGGGAACAGAATTCAACCAGTGCTTTTTTTTTTTTTAATTCCCCATTGCTCTTTAAATTGCTCACTAGTAGTTTTTCCAGAAACTCAGTTGTAGGAGTAAAGCCCAACAGCTTCAGCTATCAAACCTGGTAACATGAAGTTCTCCTGAGACAAACATGAACACGGCGGCCTGGGTACTCTCTTAAAATGAGCAGGAGAGCAAAACACAAATCAATACCACCAAGAATTCCCTGCCACTCCAGTGGAATTGTATCTTGAATGATTGCTTTGCACTGGCTATGCCACAGCTGAGAGAGGCAGTGCCTTCCTCTTAAGTCATGCAACAAAGACAACAGTAAAAGTTCATGTCCGATGTTTCTTCTGCTTCTTGTTGACAGAACCAAATTATTTATGAGCATATCACCTTATCTTGGAGGAGGGGAGCTGCTCAGAGTCCCCATCTACAAATTTGTTCCCATATGATGAATGAGGGACAGAGTAGAATTACTTGGAATCAGGTGTCCCAATCAGCTCAGAGCAGAGAGGGTTAGAAGTGACAGGGGTGGAGGGATCACTTCACAGAAAGAAAATAGGAATGCCAAGGTTATCAGTTAAAAAAAAAAGCCCAGAAACATTATGTCTAATTGCTTCCCATGCAGTAGAACATGGCTACTGATTAGGGAATCCAAGCAAGCAATCTCTTTATGGTCCAGATGGTCAGAGTTAAGGCTATTAGGTATATTGTAACACCATCTGTATTTCTAAGAACACTGACACCAGATCCCAATGTCCAGGGGGAACCTGTGTGGATTTCTGCTTGTTCTAATTTCTGCAGTACCTGAAACATATTCATAGCCTTTCCATCTGCACCACATTCCAGAAGGTTGCCACGCATCATTTGACAATCTGCAGTGCCATGCTCTTTCCATGACCTCTATCTTTCCTACTGCATCATTTAACTCAAATACATTCAGCCACCGAAGCTTTCCAAATCATTCACTCAGTGACCAAGGGCAGAGTTACCTACCACCCACAAGGGAGTGAGTCATTGCATCATGAAGGCCATGGAAAAAAAGAGACATTTTTCAACAGATCCTCTGTGTTGTAGAAGATGAGTTCAAATGTAGGACACCACACAAATTTAGTGGTGCATAATAGATAAGTACATTTTTGACAAGAAACTTCATGCATCTTCAGAATCTTTAATAATAAGGAAATGGAAAGTTAAATGTTTATTGTCAAATAGGCACTGTGGGATCACAGTTAAATAACAAGTCCCTTTTCTCTGCTGGCATTACTCTCAGGAAAATAAGAAACAGGACAAAGTTCTCAAGTTATTGGGGCACAATTTGGGGTTCTTCCTAACACTGAATTTTGAGTATGTGTCATAGATCACAGTGACCCTGTCACTCTCTTTTGCTTGGAAAAAAAAAATGGGGATAAAATAGAGTAATATATCTCTGTTCTCAAGATGCTCTTTTGAGAAGAGGTTCTTGTGTCTCCATTATTTGCTTAATAATGATGATACAATAATAAACCACCATTTGTTAAATGTCTACATGCTCTAAACTACTTATACATATACACACACACACACCCCAAACCCATGTGTCCCTTTGTTAGATGTGGAAAATGAGGTCCAGATATACAGTAATTTCAGCCTTTAACTAAGTCTGCCAGACACTGGAGGCTATTCTTCTTTCACTGCATGGTACTGACTCTCATGGAAGTATTTTAAATGCTGAAGAACTTGCTATATTTTAGACATCTATGCTTTTATTAATACTATTTTCTGAATTGCAATACACTTATTGTGTTAGGCAGCTTTTACTGTAATAATGCTATATAACAAACAATCCCTAAATCTCAGTGGCTTACCATGGCAAACATTTTTGTTTGTTTGTTTCTATGTCTGAGGGTCTGGTGAATTTTGACTGTTCCTGGTTGGGCTTAATCAGGCTCAGTGAATTCATCTGCAGGTCAGGTTGGATTTATTCCACATATTCCATTGTAGAACAAATAGTTATTCAGAGCATGTTCTTCTTATTGCAATGGCAGGAACACAAGAATCCAAGCCAGAGTACACAGCAGCATTTAAAGTCTTTCTTATGTCACATTTGCTACTATTCCATTGGCAAAGGCAAGTCATATGGCCAAGTTCAACAGCAACAAATAAGGAGCATGACAGACAATGAGGGAAAACATATTCTGTCTACATTAAAGCTAGGTGTGCCTAAATATCTTGGCAAAAGGGATGTATATACATTTCTATAAAAGAAAGGGACACAACAATCAATCTATCGCCAGCACTCAATTATCCAAAAACTGTTTTAAGTTTTACAAATAGGTTTGTCAGAATCTCTGAAAATCAGTATAGGTGGGTTTTCATCTACTCCAACCAGAGAAGTTTTGTTTTTATCTGTTTTATATACTGGACTTCTTTAAATGTATATAAATTTACCTTGAACAAAGGGTAAATAAAATGATGCTTAGAAACCACTGGCTTGGTAATAGCTAACAAAAAAGTCATGTATGTAACTTTGGACAAGCCTATTTTGCAATTAATTTACTAGTCTGCTTTAGGTAAATGAGAATAACCTGTGCTCATAAAAACAGATTTTATGATAGGATGGATAAAAATTTGGTTTTGGTACTACCTAGCTGTGTGACTTTGATTAAGTTACTTGACTTTCTTCTATACACTTTTTTTTCCTTTTTTTAACAGTAAAATTGGAACAATACTAATAAAAATACCTACATCATGAGATTACTGTGAACAATAAGAGAAAGAAGACACATAAAATGTTTAGCACAATGCCTGCAAAGAACACAATACTGCAAAGTACATAATTGGTGATGCTTACAAGACACCCTGGTGGACTTCCCTGGCAGCTCAGACAGTAAACCATCTGCCTATGATGCGGAGACCAGGGTTCAATTCCTGGGTTGGGCAGATCTCCTGGAAGAGGAAACGGCAACCCACTCCAGTATTCTTGCCTGGAAAATCCCATTGACTGAGGAGCCTGGTAGGCTATAGTCTATGGGGTCCCAAAGAGTCAGACACTACTGAGTGACTTCACTTTCACTTTCTTTCATAAGAAACCCACCAGTAAGTAGAATTGTAGGGCAAAGCAGATGGCTAAATTTAATAAGATACTGGAAGCAGATAGTCAAGTGATGGCCTAATGATCATCAAATTTTATTCTTTCAAAAACATTTATACAAATTTGAAAGCACTATATATATATATATATATATGAATGTTAGGGTAGAAAATATTAAAATGTATACCTATTGCTCAGCATTGGACCAAAACTTAAATGTTACCAATACTTTTGCATCAATCTGTGTGTTCCTCCCCATCCCATCTCCCTGCTTTACATACATCTCCTAGTTATCACTTCACTTCTGTGTGGTACAGAATAATGGTTGAGAATGCTGACTCTTAGTCTACATTAATCCCTTTTACCTCAGTTTCCAAATTATTATTTTGGGGATAATTATTGATAACAGTATCTATCTCATATAGGAATGATACCGGCTAATACATCTGTAGCATGTAGAAAGAGGCTTTGCATATGATAAGCACTGTGACAATCTTAATTGTTAATCATTATTATCATCATTGTGATTAGTAACACACATTACTAAATAATATTCTGTTTTTGCTTGGTTTTGAGCTTTACAAAAATGGAATCATTATGTCTAGTTCTCTCTCATGACTGACTTTTTAACCTAAAATTATACTTTTAAGCATCACTGACATGCTGTTGTATAATTTTCCATTGAGTGAACATGCTATAATTGATACATTTTCATGTTGATGAACATTTATGTCATTTTCATTTCATATTTCTATTATAAATGATGATGTTATGACCTAAAAAAAAATCTATTGGTATATAAATGCAAGAATTTTCCCAGATTGATACCTTGAATAAAATTGCCAGATGGTGAGGATTTTATATTCAATCATCTAAGACAGGGCAAAATTATTTCCAACGTGATTTTATAAGTTTATATTTAAACTTCTGATCCTTGGCAGACTTATTTTGTGGCCAAAAAAGTAGTAAAAAAATGATAATTTGCTGTGATTTAATTTGTACTGCTGTCATCATAAGATCACATAATTTTATATGTGTATTGTCTCTTCATGTTTTCTCTTTTGTGACATGTCTACTACTGTTTTTTGCCATTTTTCCCTGGATTACTTTATGTTTTCTCAATGAGCTGTGCATTTCTCCTTTAGATACCATTTCATTGTTGGTTACACATGTTGTTGTTGTTCAGTCGCTAAGCCATGTCCAACTGTTTGCGACCCTAAATACATGTTATAATACTATCTACAACATTGGGTTGACGTGCACTTCTTCATGGTGCCTTTTTATAAACAGAATTTCTTAATTTTTAATATAGTGAAATTTATCAATCTTATTTCCTATGTCCAGTATTTTAAATAATTTCCTAAACACAAATCAGAAGTTGTTCTCATACAATTCTCATCAAAAAGTTAATGCTTCACCTCTTATATTTAAGGACATAGCCATCTGGCATATATTTTTCTGTGTAGTGTGTGGTCAAGGTGCAATTTAATTTTATCCAAATTGATAAATGCATCACTTATTAAATTATTCCTTCATTTCCTCATGGTGTGCAAGGCTATTTCTGTCATACCCTATGTTTTCATAGACGTGTGGCTCTATTTTGGGGCTCTCTCTGTCTTTTTGTGTGAGTGTATGTGTGTGCATGTTCATCAATCTCTTTCCAACAAAACTACACCATCATCGTAATTAAAATAGCATTATAACAAGACAATACATGGTAGAGCAACAGTTCGGTTTTGTTCTTCATATTGAGTAATGTGTTGGTTCCTATCAGGCCTTTGCTATTCTATATAAATTTTAAAATCACCTTGGTATTCTGAAGTTTTACTACAATGGATGTAGGTGTGTTTCATTTTATTTATTGATATTACTTCATTTTATTTATTATTCTACTTGGGATTAATTTCATCTCTTGCCTTTGTATACTAGTATTTTTTCTCAGATCTCAGAAAAATCACAGCTATTATTTCTTCAAATATAACTTATCTTTCATACTATCCATCTTTGCATCCTGAGACCTGGTAAAGTACACCTTATACTATCTCATTCTGCTTTCCCCATTGTTCAGGCCATTAAAAAAGTATCTCTCATCTTCTTTCCTTTTCATGCATTAGTTTGTGTGTCTTCTTTTATTTTTCAATGTATTTTAATTCTCTCTTTTAGGTACTCTTAGTGGTACCTAAACTGCTTTTTAACTCTTTACCTGGTTCTCTGACTTTGATAATTTTTCATGAAAAATTTATTTATTTTTACAAACAGCTTGCTATTTTTTTAGTAAGTTAGTTTAAAATAAAATCTCATTTTTCATTTTTGCAATACTTAGTTTATAGTTTATAAACTATTTCTGATAATTTCAATAATTAAATGTTATGGGAGCATAACTGTTGCCTTTGCAGAGTCTCATTCACTTTACTTCCTTATGTATTTCTTTGCATTTGTTACAATAAACCCAGGTTTCACTGATCATATTATGTATGAATTCTGAGAGCCTAAATTGAGAAGTTATCATCAAGAGATGGCTTTGAAATATAAATTGGTATAAGCTCTTTGGGACCAATATGATGATTCTTATATAGTTAAATGGAGAAGGCAATGACAACCCACTCCAGTACTCTTGCCTGGAAAATCTGAAAAGACTTGCATACCTCCTTCCATGTTTCCTTACAAGAAGCCGTACAGTGTTATGGACAGTTGATGATCTTTTTATGCCCTTTGGAGTTGCTGATTCCAAATTGGGAAACGAATATGTCAAGGCTATATATTGTCACCCTGCTTATTTAATTTATATGCAGAGGACATCATGTGAAATGCTGGGCTGGATGAAGCACAAGCTCAAATCAATACTGCAGGGAGAAATATCAATAACCTCAGATATGCAGATACCACCACCCTTATAGCGGAAAGTGAAGAGGAACTAAAGAGCCTCTTGATGAAAGTGAAAGAGGAGAGTGCAAAAGCTGGCTTAAAACTCAACTTTTGGAAAACTAAAATCATGGCTTCCAGTCCCATCACTTCATGGCTAATAGATGGGGAAACAATGGAAACAGTGACAGACTTTATTTTCTTGAGCTCCAAAATCACTGTAGATGGTGATTGCAGCCCTGAAATTAAAAGATGCTTGCTCCTTGGAACAAAAGCTATGGCCAATCTCGTCAGCATATTAAAAAGCAGGGAGATTAATTTACTGACACAGGTCTGTCTAGTCAAAGATATGGTTTTTCCAGTAGTCATGTACGGATGTGAGAGTTGGACTATAAGGAAAGCTGTTCGAAGAACTATGCCTTTGAACTGTGGTGTTGGAGAATACTCTTGAGAGTGCCTTGGACTGCAAGGAGATACAACCAGTTAATCATAAAGGTAATCCATCCTGAATATTCACTGGAAGGACTGATGCTGAAGCTGAAACTCCAATACTTTGGCCACCTGATGAGAAGAACTGAATCACTGGAAAAGACCCTGATGCTGGGAAAGACTGAAGGCAGGAGGAGAAGGGGATGACAGAGGATGAGATGGCGTCACCGACTCGATGGACATGAGTTGGAACAAGCTCCGAGAGTTGGTGATGGACAGGGAAACCTGATGTGCTGCTTTTTAATATGGTGATGAGGATGGTCATAGCTTTTCTTCCAAGGAGCAAGCGTATTTTAATTACATGGCTGCAGTAACCATTTGCAGTTATTTTGGAGCCCAAGAGTTGGACACAACTGAGCAACTGAATTGAACTGACTGGAGCTGTTGGCCAAATGAAGAAATTTCAAGTTCCACACTTGTCCATTCCATTGTCCTTAGAATCCTGATCAACTGGTCTTATGGTGGACAGATTTTAAGATGACCACCATGATCCCCACCTCCTGGTGTACATGTCCTTGTATAATTCCCTCTTCTTGAGTATGGGCATGATTTGTAACTTTTTCCAACCAACATAATATGGCAAAGGTGATTGTATGACATTCCTACCATTGTATTACATTATATAAAACTTCATTATATTAGCTGACTTGTTCTAAAATCTTGCCCTCCTTGTTGACCTTGAAGAAAGAAGCTGTTATGAGTCTCATAACAGCAAGAAAATGAGTTCTTCCAACAACATTAGTGAACCTGGAAACAAACCCTCTCCAATAAGCCTCCAGAGAACCTGGACCTTGTTGATAGCTTAGTTGCAACCTTGCAGAGAACTCAGCTAAGACTCTCAATCCACAGAAACAGTGAGATAGTAAATGTATTTTGCTCTAAGTCATTAAGTTTGTGGTAGTATGTTATGCAGTACAAAAAAGAAACACAGTCTGATAGTACAATTTTCTTCAGAGAAAGATCACCTTTTGATGCCTTACTTTTCAGGGCTTCCTGCCCTTGTTTCTGTAGTTTTTTTTTTTTTTTTTTTAATCGCCTCTCAAAGTGGTAGGAGGTAGTAGTGTTTAAGATAGAGAATCTGAGAGGTGTCTAGAAATGTTCATTTACTGCATACCTCAAAGTGTACTGAAGTTTTATCAAGGACCTAGTTGTCCAATAGAAGGATGATCTTTCAGGGTCTAGTCTGCCATACTTTTTAAAGCTAAAGTCCTCATATTCAATTCTTATCATTGAAGTGGGAAAAAAAAAGTCTTTTATGATTGATGCACAGATTGATGCATATCACTTTTTGTGAGAAGAAAAGACTTCTGTTGGAAGGATACAGTTTTTAGATGGGAGAAAGGTGTGCGCTGAATTGCACTGATCTTACAGTTTTAATATATTGACTTTATATTGATTCATATTCCAATGAGAAAAATGGAAAGAAGAAAGGAGAAGGACATGAATTAAATTTTTAGCATTGCAGAAATAACATCTAATTAGATACTATTTGGAAAGAACTAAAAAGATGTGTCCAGAGTGACTGTCAAAACAATTCACTCTTCACAGAGTCTTTGCATTTCTCTTGTTTGGACTAATGAATAGAGAGGAAAAACAATCTGATCCATTTTCTTTTCCCTCTTCTGCCTATCAGAAGATAATGCCCACCTACTCCAGTAAGGCAAGACTTTATAACCAAATCAAATGAATGATTCTTTTGTAAGTTTGTCTACTGTCTGTTACAGATTTATTGAGCAATCAGTAACCACCTACCTACCATCAGTCCTTTAAAATCCATCCATGAATCTCAACTTAATTTATCAGTTTTGTTTAGGTGGTATTCTCTATGAAAGTAATACTAGTATGATTGCTATTAAAATCATCAAAATTTACTCTTCAGTTATGTTAATATCATTCAGTGGTTTCTTTCTGTGTGCCAAAAACTGTTAACTGATTTACATAAGTTGTCCCCAGTTAAGGTTTCAAAATAGTCTCATCAAAATTACTCATATTATTTTGAAGAAAATTATTAAAATATTCATAGTAACATATGTTTTCCAAGTCAAAAAGTACAGAAAGATAAAGTAATAAATAGCAGGCCTCTTCATCACTCCTCCTTATTATCAATATTCCACTCGGCAGTGGCAAACTATTTTTGACAGTTTTATCTGATACTTAACTCTATATTTTAAAATAACTTGCTTAACAGTCTATTTATTGCCTTTAAGACTTTTATACATTATACTCTGACTTCCTCTTGTGGTGAAGGTCGCTTTTCCCTTACAATCAGAAATAAGGCAAGGGTGTTCCTCATTAGCACTCCTATTCAGCACTGTACTAGAATGCAACAACATAAGAAAATCCCTGTCCATTACCAGCTCCCAGAGTCCACTCAAACTCATGTCTATCGAGTCAGTGATGCCATCCAGCCATCTCATCCTCTGTTGTCTTCTTCTCCTCCTGCCCCCAATCCCTCCCAGCATCAGAGTCTTTTTCAATGAGTCAGCTCTTCGCATGAGGTGGCCAAAGTACTGGAGTTTCAGCTTTAGCATCATTCCTTCCAAAGAACACCCAGGACTGAAATCCTTTAGGATGGACTGGTTGGATCTTCTTGCAGTCCAAGGAACTTTCAAGAGTCTTCTCCAACACCACAGTTCAAAAGCATCAATTCTTCAGCGCTCAGCTTTCTTCACAGTCCAACTCTCACATCCATACACGACCACTAGAAAAACCATAGCCTTGACTAGATGGACCTTTGTTGGCAAAGTAATATCTCAGCTTTTTAACATGCTGTCTAGGTTGGTCATAACTTTCCTTTCAAGGAGTAAGTGTCTTTTAATTTCATGGCTGCAATCACCATCTGCAGTGACTTTGGAGCCCCAAAAAATAAAGTCTGACACTGCTTCCATTGTTTCCCCATCTACTTCCCATGAAGCGATGGGACCAGAGGCCATGATCTTAGTTTTCTGAATGTTGAGCTTTAAGCCAACCTTTTCACTCTCCTCTTTCACTTCATCAAGAGGCTCTTTAGTTCTTCACTTTTCTGCCATAAGGATGGTGTCATCTGCATATCTGAGGTTATTGATATTTCTCCCAGAAATTTAGATTCCAGCTTGTGCTTCCTCCAGCCCACTGTTTCTCATGATGTACTCTGAATATGAGTTAAATAAGCAGAGTGCCAATATACGGCCTTGACGTACTCCTTTTCCTATTTGGAACCAGTCTGTTGTTCCATGTCCAGTTCTAACTATTGCTTCCTGACTTGCATATAGGTTTCTCAAGAGGCAGGTCAGTGGTCTGGTATTCCTTATGGCCAAATTCAGAGTTAAATTGAATAAAGTGGGGAAAACCACTAGACGATTCAGGTATGACCTAAATCCAATCCCTTATGACTATACAGTGGAAATAAGAAATAGATTTAAGTGACTAGATCTGATAGATAGAGTGCCTGATGAACTATGGACGGAGGTTCGTGACATTGTACAAGAGACCGGGAGCAATACCATCCCCAAGAAAAAGAAATGCAAAACAGCAAAATGGCAGTCTGAGGAGGCCTTAAAAATAGCTGTGAAAAGAAGAGAAGAGAAAGGCAAAGGAGAAAAGGAATGATATACCCATTTAGGCAAAGGAGAAAAGGAAAGATATACCAATTTGAATGCAGAGTTCCAAAGAATAGCAAGGAGAGATCTTGCTCAAGTCTTCCTCAGGGATCAATGCAAAGAAATAGAGGGAACAATAGAATGGGAAAGTTTAGAAATTTCCTCAAGAAAATTAGAGATACCAAGGGAACATTTCATGCAAAGATGGGCTCGATAAAGGACAGAAATGGTATGGACCTAACAGAAGCAGAAGATATTAAGAAGAGATGGCAAGAATACACAGAAAAACTGTACAAAAAAGATCTTCATGACCCAGTGATGGTGTGCTCACTCACCTAGAGCCAGACATCCTGGAATGTGAAGTCAGATGGGCCTTAGAAAGCATCACTACGAACAAAGCTAGCGGAGGTGATGGAATTCCAGTTGAGCTATTTCAATCCTAAAAGATGATGCTGTGAAAGTATAGCACTCAGTATACCAGCAAATTTGGAAAACTCAGCAGTGGCCACAGGACTGGAAAAGGTCAGTTTTCATTCCAATCCCAAAGAAAGGTAATGCCAAAGAATGCTTAAACTACTGCACCATTGCACTCATCTCACAAGCTAGTGAAGTAATAATCAAAATTCCCCAATCCAGGCTTTAGCAATATGTGAACTGTGAACTTCCAGATGTTCAAGCTGGTTTTAGAAAAGGCAGAGGAACCAGAGATCAAATTGCCAATATCTACTGGATTATAGAAAAAGCAAGAGACTTCCAGAAAAACATCTATTTCTGCTTTATTGACTATGCCAAAGCCTTTGACTGTGTGGGTAACAATACAGACTGTGAAGGCAGAAATAAAATTGCTTTTGTTTGGTGATGACATAATTATATACATACAAATCTCATAGTTGACCAAGAATACAAAGTCTTTGAAACTAATAATCTATGATAGAAAGTATGTATAATACAAATATACAAAAGTCAACTGCTATCCAATATGCTAATAACAAAAATTGGAATATGGAATTTAAAATATAATAGCATTCACAGTAGCATTATAAAATGAAATAGTTAGACATAAGTCTGACAAAAAATTGATAGGAACTGTATTTGAGAAAAAACTATGAATCGTTGATGAAAGAAATCAAAGAAGATCAAAATAAATGGAGAGATGTTCCATGTTCATGAGTAAGAGGATGCAATATTGTTGAGATATCTATTCTCAACTTGATTTACAGATTCAATGCAATCCCAATCAAAATGCCAACGTGTTATTTCGAATATAACCCATTGATTATAAAATTTATTTGAAAAGATAAAAGATCCTGGATAGCCAACACAATACTTAAGAACAAAATTGGAGGAATGATATCACTGAATTTAAAGACTTACTTTAGAGCTATAGTAATCAGGACAGTGGGCTTCCCTGGTGGCTCAGCAGTAAAGAACCTGCCTGCAATGCAGATAACGTGGACTTGATCTCTGGGTTGGGAAGATCCCCTGGAGAAGGAAATGGCAACCCATTCCAGTATTCTTGCCTGAAAAATACCATGGACAGAGGAGCCTGGAGGAGTCCATCAGGGTTGCAAAGAGTTGGACACAACTTAGTGATAAACAACAAGCAAAACAGCATGTCACTGGAGAACAATGAATAGATCAGAAGAAGAGAAAAGAAGAGACTAGAAATAGACCCACACAAATATAGGCTACTGATCTTTGACATAGGAATGAAGCAACTAGATGAAGAAAGAACAACTTTTTTCAACAAATGAGCCAGAATAATTGGATATCCACAATAAAGAAAAAAAAAAAAAAAAAAATCTAGACAGGCTTTAAAGTCTAACAAAAAATAAATCCAAAAGGATCAGGAACCTAACACCTAAATGGAAAACAAAAACTATGAAGCTTCTAGAAAACAAAAGGAGAAAATTTAGGTTTACTTGAGTTTTTAGATACAACACTGTAAGTATAATCTTTGAAGAAAAAAAATGCATGTATGTTAGACTGTATTAAAATTAAAAACTTCTGCTCTATAAAAGGCACCATTCAGAAACATAAACTATGAGCAACAGATTGAGAAAAAATATTTGCAAAACACATACCTGAACAAGGACTTACCTCTAAAATAATAAAAAAACTCCTAAAACTCAACAATAAGAAAACAAACAATCCAATTTAAGAATGGGGAAAAGATGTGAGGAGATATCTCACTGAAGAAGATATACAGATAGCAACTAAGCATATGAAGACATTGAGCATCATGTCATAAGGGATCTGCAAATTAAAGCAGCAATTGGGTATGACTACTCATGTATTAAAATGGTTAAAATTCAAAATATCACAATAGCCAGTGCTGGTAAGGATGCAGAGTAACAGGAGGTCTCATGCATTGCNAACAATACAGACTGTGAAGGCAGAAATAAAATTGCTTTTGTTTGGTGATGACATAATTATATACATACAAATCTCATAGTTGACCAAGAATACAAAGTCTTTGAAACTAATAATCTATGATAGAAAGTATGTATAATACAAATATACAAAAGTCAACTGCTATCCAATATGCTAATAACAAAAATTGGAATATGGAATTTAAAATATAATAGCATTCACAGTAGCATTATAAAATGAAATAGTTAGACATAAGTCTGACAAAAAATTGATAGGAACTGTATTTGAGAAAAAACTATGAATCGTTGATGAAAGAAATCAAAGAAGATCAAAATAAATGGAGAGATGTTCCATGTTCATGAGTAAGAGGATGCAATATTGTTGAGATATCTATTCTCAACTTGATTTACAGATTCAATGCAATCCCAATCAAAATGCCAACGTGTTATTTCGAATATAACCCATTGATTATAAAATTTATTTGAAAAGATAAAAGATCCTGGATAGCCAACACAATACTTAAGAACAAAATTGGAGGAATGATATCACTGAATTTAAAGACTTACTTTAGAGCTATAGTAATCAGGACAGTGGGCTTCCCTGGTGGCTCAGCAGTAAAGAACCTGCCTGCAATGCAGATAACGTGGACTTGATCTCTGGGTTGGGAAGATCCCCTGGAGAAGGAAATGGCAACCCATTCCAGTATTCTTGCCTGAAAAATACCATGGACAGAGGAGCCTGGAGGAGTCCATCAGGGTTGCAAAGAGTTGGACACAACTTAGTGATAAACAACAAGCAAAACAGCATGTCACTGGAGAACAATGAATAGATCAGAAGAAGAGAAAAGAAGAGACTAGAAATAGACCCACACAAATATAGGCTACTGATCTTTGACATAGGAATGAAGCAACTAGATGAAGAAAGAACAACTTTTTTCAACAAATGACCAGAATAATTGGATATCCACAATAAAGAAAAAAAAAAAAAAAAGAATCTAGACAGGCTTTAAAGTCTAACAAAAAATAAATCCAAAAGGATCAGGAACCTAACACCTAAATGGAAAACAAAAACTATGAAGCTTCTAGAAAACAAAAGGAGAAAATTTAGGTTTACTTGAGTTTTTAGATACAACACTGTAAGTATAATCTTTGAAGAAAAAAAATGCATGTATGTTAGACTGTATTAAAATTAAAAACTTCTGCTCTATAAAAGGCACCATTCAGAAACATAAACTATGAGCAACAGATTGAGAAAAAATATTTGCAAAACACATACCTGAACAAGGACTTACCTCTAAAATAATAAAAAAACTCCTAAAACTCAACAATAAGAAAACAAACAATCCAATTTAAGAATGGGGAAAAGATGTGAGGAGATATCTCACTGAAGAAGATATACAGATAGCAACTAAGCATATGAAGACATTGAGCATCATGTCATAAGGGATCTGCAAATTAAAGCAGCAATTGGGTATGACTACTCATGTATTAAAATGGTTAAAATTCAAAATATCACAATAGCCAGTGCTGGTAAGGATGCAGAGTAACAGGAGGTCTCATGCATTGCTGATAGGAATGCAAATTGTCCAGCCACTCTGGAAAACAGTTTGGCAGTTTCTTTCAAATCTAAACATAATTTTAACATATTGCACAGCAATCATTCTCCTAGGTATTTATCCTTTAGTTGAAAGCTAATGTCCATATAAGAATTTGTACATAAATGTTTATAGTAGCTTTACTCACAATTACCTCAAATGAGAAGCAACCAAAATGTCATTTCATAGGTAAATGAATGAAAAACCTATGGTATATGCCTACAATGAAATATTAATTGATGATAAAAAATAAATGAGTGGGCTATTAAGCAATAAAACGGCATGGAGAAAACTTAAATGCATGTTGCTGAGTGAAAGAAGCCAATCTGAACAGGCTGACTATGGTAAGATTCCAACTATTTGACATTCTAAAAAGACAAAAATATAAAGACAATATACATGGAAGTGATTGTCAGAGGTTTGGGTGATAGGGGAAGAGATACATAAGTGAAATATAGGGGGAATTTTTGCATAGGAAAACCATTCTTATGATATTGTAAGGGCAGTTACTTGATATTACACATTTTACCCTCTTCCTTCACCCACAGGACTGTCTAACACAAAGCGTAAACTTTAAACTATAGACTTCAGTTAGTAATGATCATCAATACTGGGCCATTAATAGTAACACATATACTAAAGTAATATATGAATAATAGAGGAAACTGTATGTGTGTGTGAAGGATTCTTGAGAATTCTGTACTATAAGCTCATTTTTTTGGTCAATGTAAAGTGAAAGTATTAGTTGCTCAGTGTGTCTGACTCATTGTGACTCTGTGGACTGTAGCCCACCAGGCTCCTCTGTCCATGGAATTCTCTAGGCAAGAATACTGGAGTGAGTATCCATTCCCTTCTCTGGAGGATCTTACCAACCCAAGGACTGAACCCCTGTTCTTAAAATAAAGTCTATTAATTAAAAGAGCTTACATGCTATATTCTGATTGCCTACCATGAATACAATTGCTTTCATTTTCTAAAATACTATTTTTCCTTATCTCTCCGTATATTTCTTAATTTTTGTTGAATAACCGCTCAATGAAGAGAAGATTATAGTGATATAAATAATGTTAACAACTGAGCAGTGATTTATGATTACACTTTGTTTCTTGTACATTTATTCTCTTTTTCTTATAGTTTTAATTGTGCTCCAACAAGAACTTAAAACACCTCTGATTATAATCAAATACCTAAGTTAATCAGTTCACTTGAATTCATATTTTTTAAAATCCATATTTCCTGAAGCCCTGTGCCTCTTACTCCAATCTGGGTTGATTTATTTCTAGGTGTTCTACTCAGTTGTTTTTTCCTTGGATGTTCCTTTATTATCCTCAAACTAGTATTTCTTCACTCCTTTCTGGTTCCCCTATTTTCTGAATCTCAAATCTTTCTCATTGTGTCTTGCACTGTATCAATTAAAACTGAAATGATATTTCCCAGAATGCCCCACTTGATATGGTTCTCTGTTGGCACTGATTCCACAAGTCATTTTGCTCAAAGTTTGGAAGATGGAAGGGAAGCAGGAGACATATTTCCTACACTTGGAAGGTTGATACAAGACACTAGTTATGCTGAGTAGGAGAAGGAATCTAATTGAATTGTCCCTTAAATTGACTTTTTCCCTCTCCGCTTATTTCTAGCACCTTCCCTCACTTACACTTTCAGTGCCACAGTGTCACTCTATGCCCTAAATTTGTTTTCAGTTTCTCTATGGTTTTGCAATACAAATCAACTTCCTCTCAGTAGCTTCCTCTATTTAAGTCCCATAAGGGCACAGCTTTGCCCTTTTAATTCATTGCTTATAGTAGGTGCTCAATAAATATTTGTGTGCTCAGCTGCTCAGTCATTTCCAGCTCTTTGCGACCCCATGGACTGTAGCCTGCTAGGCTCTTCTCTGTTCATAAGATTTCCCAGGCAAGAATACTGGAGTGGGCTGCCATTTCCTATTCTAGGGAATATTCTTAACCCAAGCACAGAACCTGCATCTCTTGTGTCTCCTGCATTAGCAGGCAGATTCTTTACCACTGCACCACCTGGCAATAAATGTTATATTTCGTAAATGATAAATCTAAGTACGTAGTTTCAGTTTCTATCACTCTGCTACGTGAGTTCTTATTTCCATCATCTAAATTTTTATTATCAACTTTTTTCTATTTTGTCTTCTCCCATTCCATTTGATTATGAGGGCAGTACCCTTTATTTTTACTTATACTCTTTATATTAACAGGGCTTTAGGACAGAGTGGAATAAATATGCATTTTCATTTTGCCATACTTATGTGAATATCAAGCATTATTTTTCAACTACATTAATATTTTTAAAAAGTGTTTTTGTTTTGACTCTTTCTTGAATTCTCCTAGTAAAACCATGAAGCCTAGAGATGGGAACATTTGTATTTTGTTTTGAGAATTGTGTGGCTTCCCAGCTTCTACTCTCATCCATTATGCTATCACGTTTAGTATTACTTTTTAAAATCAGCAGCAGCAGTTATCCACCAGTTATAATTTTTCCATGAGGTAAGTACACTACACTTCAGGAACTCTTGGGCTTTCTCTTTTCCCTGAACTTTAAATAAATTATGACACACTTATTTTACAGCCGAATTAGGTGCCAGGAAAGATAGAAAAATCTATCTTCCACTTCTCGGGCAAAGGCTGGTCATCTCAGCAGTGTTTGTGTAATGACTCACTAATTATTGATCAAGGGCCTAGGAAGTCTGGGGAATTTTACATTTTGACAATTTGGGAGTAATTTACAGTAACAAAAGCAATAGTAGGATGAGAGTTATTCTGTACATTTATTGCTAAATACAGCTGTCAAACCCAGGTGCCAAGAAGAATAAATGTAAAGAATTGTATCATAACACCTAGTGCTTCCTGAAGTAAAATAACTCAGTTGCATAGCACTGAATAGATTAATGGTCTTTAGTTTATTTTCTCTTGAATCTTTACAAATCTGAAAATTATAAAAGCTTATGTATTCAGGACTATACTCTGTATCTGTTATTAGTGCCAAGAGAGATGGCTTTCCTCTCAAATTCATTTTTCAGTTTGTTAAGCATTTCACCAGAGCTATAAGACTGCTATCCACCTGTCAAAAATGAAATTTTATAGATTTACATCTTTGGATAAGCTACCTTTGATGACAAGAGGATTGCCAAGTGTCTCCCTCTTCCACAAACAGTAATGGCATTATTGTTCTAAGCAGAGATTAAAAACAAACAAAAAAAAACCAAACAACTGCATTATTGCAGTTTGAAATCTAAGTATTCTGTTGAAATCAATGAAATATTAAGCAAAAATATAACCTGGTGTGGCAGAAAGCACCTGCCTGCCGAGTTATACCCAGGAGTGAAAAATACAAATATTTAGCAATTTTAGATGGCACAAGCCATAGAATCAGAAATGGCTAAAATTCTAATGACCTCTGCTGTACTGGGCATTTTTATTCAATTCTAGCTGGTTAGAAAGTCCCCTGGGTCCTAGGAAAAGGGTTAGGGGCATATAGGGGACTCAAGGCAGTGACTATTTACCAATCGTTACAGAGATATTTCAATACTTTAACCACTAGTGTTTATGTACTACTGCCTTCTGGCCTGAGTCATACAAAATTGGATTTTCTCTCACAGCAGTTTCCTAGGATGTGACCCAAGGACAGATCTTTAACCTCTCTGAGCTTAGTTTCTTCATCTGTTTTAACAGGCTACTTTGATTGGGCTGTAGTTCGCATGTGTCATTTTGCAACACTTAACCAGATTTTATAGGTGTGTCTTAGTTGGACAAAGATTCCCTAAACCTGTGTTCTCTGGGAAGAATGACTCTGTGGTAGAAATTAAAACTTACAGAACCAGATCATTACAGGAGCAGCAACTTTGCTATGAGCAGGATGCTGTTGCTGGTGTAACTAAGATATCACTTCTACAACTATCAGTTCCAGAGTCTCACTACCATCACTAAATCTGAGAAGGCTTGCTGTCAAATTTTTCAGTCATTGGTAAAGTTATTATGAAATGTTACATTTACTATAATCTACACCTGAAAACGGATGTCTTACCTTTTGTTCTAAATAACTCAGTTCTGAATTAAATTCAAATCTTACATCAGTGCTTCTGCTTCCCAGGTGGAGCAATAGTAAAGAATCTGCCTGCCAATGCAGGAAACACAAGAGATGTGGGTTTGATCCCTGGACTGGCAAGATTCCTTGGAAGAGGAAGTAACAACTCACTCCAGTATTCTTGCCTGGAAAATTCCATGGACCGAGGAGCTTGATGGGCTATAGCCCATGGGGTCGCAATGAGTTGGACACAATTGAGAGACTGAACACACACTGAACACAAAATCAATTCAAAACTTGTACCAATGTATCTGAATATATAAAATTAAATCCCATTCAGAGTGATGGCTATAGGGAAATCTGGAATTTTTTTTTTTTTTTGGCCACATCATGTGGCTTGTAGGATCTTAGTCCCTAACCAGGAATTGAACCTGGGCCCTGACATCAAAAACCCAGAATCCTAAACACTAGGCCACTGGGGAGCTCCCTGAGAATCAGGAAAATTTTTAACTTTCTGGTCTCTGCAACTGAATGCAGCTGAAAGGCATGAGTGAATTTTGACCCTGGAAGCAAAGCTCGTATGTAATATACCATCTTGAATGCCACTTCTATGTTAAAGATTCTATGGCTGATCATAAGGTATCTGAATTCAGATCTGCACAATAATCTTGCCCAGAGTTTTCATAAATACTTGCAAAGAATTACTAATATGTTTACACTGACAATTTACAGATCATAAATTACTTTGACAGATGAAAACCACAAAAAGCACAATATTAAAAGAAAAATTGCCCTAAAACAGACAATTAGGATTTATACCCTGTCCCTGTCCTTGAAGTCTATCTGACTTATTATTTAGATATCAAAATATCTGAATTTCACCAAAGACTTATTTTCTCTACCACTTCAATAACAAGTAATTTAGTATTAACTTTAGTTAGCAAGGAAACTTTAAGTAATTTTGTCTGTGATAGCTTTGAAATAAATTGATGGCTGATGTATCTTTATAAAGATAATGAGCTATATAGACAATCCTGAATGAATAATAATTATTTTTTGTATTTAATAACCACTGAATTCACTTTTCTGTGTATAAAAAGGCAAAAACTTCAAAAATAAAACTCAAATTATTTTTTCATTCATTTATCCAGGATTATATAATTATGTAAAAATTAAGCCATTCTTACTATAGACATAAATTGCCAAAACTTTTCGCTAAATGAGTTTCATTCTTTATTGATATGATAAGCTCTAATCAATGGGAGCCATATGTCAAGTCAACTGTGAGGATTTTGCAATATTAACTGCAGTTACTAATACATTCAATTTACAGATTGATTAAATTTATTATATAAAACTCTCATATTCTAAACATATGCTTACATAGCTAATATCTAATAATCTTACTGCTTCTAAAATAGAGTATTAGAAAATCAGATGGTTAGGGAAGACTGTAGAAAAGGGGTTAGAAAATATATATTTTACATATATATTATAAATATATATATATATTTCTGTTATACAGAAATATAAATCTTCTAAATCAAGAAATAGTTTAGGGTCGTTTGTATATAGTCACATTCTGGAATTGATGACATGCTCTTATTGACGTAAAAAATGGTTATAACCTGAAAGTTGAGAGCCATGTTTTCTTCAGTGAAAAGTTTTAGTACTTAAGCCTAGGAGACAACATCTCAAGTAACTCTGGGAGAACTGCTCCAAGGAGGTGAGGGGAGGACCCAGGTTATACAGAAGTCTTGCAACAAAGGGCAGGTAGCCTGAACACCAAAAAGATTATATTGTTAATGAAAGAAAACCAGATATCTCAAGTTAAGGAATTCAGTGCTTTTCCATGTATGGGAAGATGCAAGAGTCTGGGCTCACTGAAATTATTACTTTCATACGCATCTCAGCTGTCTGGGGCCAGTATCCTGCGTTTCTCACATGCTGAGTTCCTCAGTGCTCACAGTAGGGAGTGGGTGCAGCCTCATGGCTGCCCATCAATCAGGTATTCTCCTCCATCCTGAGTGCCCTTATGGCTCAGGAATTCACAATGGGAAGGCTGGAATCACCAATGACTGTGACATCCTTGTTCACCAATATGGCAGGAAATACTCCATTTCTCACTCTTAAAGAACTAGTATTGAACTTGAAAATTTCTTGAGAATTGTAACGCAAATACTAAGCAATCACAGTTTCCAAATTTAAGACATCCTTCAGAGGCAAAATGGACATGAGTTATGGAGGTGGAGTTGGGGAACTGTGTAACTGAGAAGAGCTGTGAGTTTCCACAGAGTATGTGTGTGTGTAAAATAATCATAAGAATAAAGTCATTGAAAGGAAAAGTAGTTCTTGAAATATTTTACTTGTTATCTCTCCTGGTCTCTCTTTATTATTGTTTAACTTTTTCTATTATTCCAGGTAAGCCATAGGTGATTTAAAAAAAACCCATGCTTTCAAATTTTTTCACAACTAGTCTAATATATGTCATTTTCAGGGACTTTTAAGCAAATGATTTTATTTGCAAGAGTGAGGTAAATTATAAACCAATTTGGAAGTTATATATAATTTATGAAATCATGTAAGAATATGAAGAGGATTTAGAGGCATAAAATCACAGAAATAAAGAGAAAATAATTGTCCTTTAAATTTCCCCATCATTGGGGGAATTTGAATTATGAGGTTAAGAGAGCTCAGATAGGACATTAGCTTAGCTCTCCATGAATTAAGCCCAGTGTGTGCTTCTAGGCTATAAATTAGTGGAATGAATCCAGAAATGAAATGATGGTTGATTCCCAGGCAATTACAACAAAAAGGAAAAAGCTGATCTTAGACCAATTGAAAAAGCTTCCTTCCCTTTGTCAACAGTATTCACAGGAAACAAACAAACAAACAAACCTTTTTTGTTGTTGTTGGTAATTTTAGTTGGCTGATAGTGGTAACAATAGAAGGCATCCCCAGTAAACGTAAAATTGACTCTTAGGTTTCTTTTATACCATTGTCCTCCTGTTTTGATGTTTGTGAAAGCCCAGTTTTCTTCACATTATTGATAACTCTTTCTTAATATGAGTTTGTACATGCTGTGTTTTCACACTACATCTTCAAGAGGAACATACAGTCTTATCTGATCTCCATCAAAATACCAATGACTTAAGTAAACCTGCAATAGAATTTTTCTCAAGAATGAGAACAATAGAGAGAATATATATATTTTTTATTCTTTAAGTGTATGACTTAAAAGCTAAGACCACAGAATCAGGAAAGCAGATTAGTAAAGTATTGTCATGATTTGTAAAAAGTTGAAAAGGGCTTCAAGGAAAAATCATGCTGTACATAATTTTTTTTTTCCTCTCCTCTGAGCCAGGCCCCTTTGAACCATTACTTCAGAAAATAAATTGCTCAACCTTTTATTCTCTGAACAATGCTGTTTTTCTGTTTTTATAAAGTGCACAGAATAAATCTGCTACCTAATACCTCTACTATACATGCTTTGAACCTATTTGATAAATTAATTAAATTTAGTTATTGAATCTTTTCTCAGTTTCTATGTTGATAACAGATCAGACTAGAAAGGCATGCATTTGGTTGATAAGAGTCTGAGTTAAGCGTCAGAGTGTTTATACTGTTCCATGAACTCATATAACAAAGTAGTGAATGTTAGAACTATACAGGACTCTTAGTAATAATGAAACATCACTGGAAATACAATCATGTTTTTTGAATCTCATTCTTTTTCCCCTTAGAAGTGATGGTTTTGAATTGAAAAAAGCAAATATCTTTCAAAATGTGGCCAGCCTTTCACATGACACTCTTAAAGCTCACTTTGATTTTTATTGCTGTTTCTTTACACAACCAAGAGCCTATAAAGACTCAATGATTCTGCTATGTTTGTGCAGTTGGGTCAAAGGTATTGAAACTGCCTGTAGGAGAAACAGGCAGTAGGAAAGAATTAATTCAAATCATGTTATTGTATAAAATAAGGCATATTTCTTATCATAGCTCAGGTGTTTGGAGACTGAAACTATACAAGAGCCAGTTCTCACTTTGGTCTCTCATGTAAGTCTAAATTTTCACCATCACTTCATTCTTGGATCTGATTTTGTAGCCTACTTCCAACACTTTAAAAATCTAATTCAAGATACAGAACAGTACATATGTGTATATATGTATTTTTTAAAAAATCATACACTGCTGGAAATTCTCCAAGAAAACAGAAAATTAAATTGATAAGTCACTGTTTTCACATGAGGATTCCTCCACAAGTACATATATGGTACATAAAAATTACAAACTGAAGACAATCAATCTCATATCTGTGAGTCAGACTTTGAAATTAATCACTTTTCTTCAACAGATCTCATAGTGACTACAATCTGGCTCTCATTCCTCCTCATTTTCTCTTAACAGACCATTCAGGAACACCTTTTGAGTATATCGGAAGGTTATGAGTTAAATCCAATGTTGGATTCTGTTCCCTAATTAAAATATCTCTTTATGACTAAAGACTTAATGCTTTGAAGACAAATTTTTGGTTATTCATTTTCATAAAAAGAAGATCCACCAGACAGTTGATGTGTGAGGAAATCTGCTATTGTTTAAAACATGATTCTTGAGTAAAAGGTTTAATCCTGTTTATACTATATGAGTTGCAGTTGTCAGTATAATCTGGTCTCTAAAAAGTCAGCCAATCGTCTGAGCTTCCATTGAGTTAGATTCATGATATGATGATCAGATTCACAGTAGCATGATAGGAAAGTGAGGATCTAGAGCCAGCTGTTGGGCTTGGGGCTGAGAGCACCATTTACAACTTAAGAAGTGGCACTTGGGCTTGTTGACAATGGAGGTAAAGATAGTTCCCATCTATATGAGGAGGAGGTGATTAGCAATTTTAAGTCCACTGCCACCACCCAGAGGAACAGGGTCCTGGCAGTTCCTCACACAGAGGCTGACACATCAAGGGATATGCAGGGATGCAGGTGACTTATGAAGCATGAGGCAGAGAATGTGGCCTTGGGAGAAAGTAAACATCCACTAATGTAACTGTGGCCAATAATCAGGGTCTGGCCAAATTAGTTGGGACAACAATTCGCTACTAGTTGCCCACATGGTGAACCATAACATTGAGTTCTCTTGCCTTTGAGAGAAACTAATGTAGGTTTGAACCGAAAACAAGAATGACAAGGTTCCAGCTGAGGAAGAGAAAAATCAGAGGAGGGGAACTAGGTAGGGCCCAACAGCGCAAGACGATGCCAGCATATATACGTTTAACTTACAGATATAAATAGCTTTGCTCACTTAAAGGATTGCATGGGAAATCCTCTTTCATTTCATTTATTTATTTATTTTGCTTCCAGTGACCTAATGAAAGAGGTTGCAAAAGAGAAACAAAGGGCTACTCAAAGCCTTTTTCAAAGACAATTTTGACTACATATGACTTTTGTTTAACATGCTCTTCTCAAATACAAACTCTAATATGTGATTTCACTCTAGTCTGCTAATATAAAAGGAGAACCAGGAAGAGATTTCTTTGGTTGCTGGAAGATGCTGCTTTAGGAAAACTAGAGAAACAAAGAACTCTTAGTAGATGTTCTTGGAACCAAGAAATAAGTATTTGTCTTTTCAGCAAAGACTCATTGAAGCTGAAATATGTGCCACAGGAACCAAGAACACAAAGAAGAATGACGTAAGCTGCCTGTCTTGGGAGAGAGCTGTGGAATGAAAAGCTGTGTAACTAGATAATTGCAAGACAAAATAATAAAGATTGCAATACAGTCATTAACAAAATACAGAGGGAGTTATGGCAGGTAACAGCTCCTTAAGTTTGTGGTATGGAAGGCATCAGGCTGGTAGTGACTTGATTCACTGGAATAAGGAAGAGTCAGGCATTCTTGACAATAAAAGTACCTTTCATTTACACAGCAAGTTAGAGTTTTCAAGGCATTTTCAACAGGCCATCTTATCTGCTACACAAAGAGTCCATTAGCACAGATATTTTCCTATTTTACAGATGAGGAAACTGGCCAGGAGTGGAAAAGTGACATACCCTTGCCATCCAAGAAGGTAAGTGGGAGGAGGGCTGAGTCTCAGAAATCATCAGAGGGCTTCCTGGTACATCATGCATGGTTGTCTTTACAATCATGCAAGTTGACTTGAAGATACTCTGAATCTTAACAATTTAGCAAAGTAGCATCAGTGTAGTGACACTCTCGTTTTAATCAAACCTTAGACAAACTCCTCTGAGCCATCTTTTCAACAAGGCCTTGACTTTGGGTCTTATCTTTGGCTGGATAGTCTAGTTGTAGCTAAATGCCTGCTTAAATCAGTTTAATGAGACTCCTATCACCTTCAATATATGATCAAATTCCTTATCCTCCATGACTGATATCTGATAATCCTGGCTTGCCTTCCATAAGAATTCTGTTAAGTCAGGTTAGCAAGAATCCCCCTGCCCTTGATGTTTCCTCTCAGTAATTTTCCATCCACTAACCCTCTCACTCTGCTTGTTGACTATAAATCCCCATCTGTCTTTGCTATATTTGGTGTTAGCTTGATTTCTCTCCCCTGTTGCAACAGTCTTGACATCTATTGAAATAGCCTTGAACAAAGCCTTTCTTGCTATTTTTACAAGTGTCAGGATAATTTTTTCTTTAACAATAGTATTGTTAGAAGATAAGCTAAAGCATATTAGAGATTTTAAGAGTTTATTTGAGCAGAAATAAACTTGAATCAGGCAGCATCTAATCTAACAGGTAAAAAGGAACTCTCAGGAGCTGTACACAATTAAATATTTTTATAGGCAGAAGGGAACAGGAATAAGAATTTATATCAGGCAAAAAAAAAAAAGTGGGTTGGTTACAGCAAAGCTACCTTCCTTTAGGGATAGCAAGGATCTGTTACGCAGCTTACCTAACTAGTGCTAATAAGGCAACTTCTGATTGACTAGTTTAAAATGCTATTTCTGGGAGAATTTAAAGTATAATTAGAGCCTCAGTTTGGTGATGTGGGATTTAACAAAAGGAATTCTATTTTGCACGACTTGTCTTGTTTTTAAAAATTCTCCCCTTTTTATCAGCCTCTCAGTCTCAGAGATATGATCAACTGTTAAGGCGTTAACTTTACTCTCAGCTACTACTCTGGCATTCTTAGTTTTTGTTGAATCTCTGTGTGGCATTCACAGACCATAATGCTGAGTTCACATTCTATAAGATGGTCATTCTCTCTCTCTCTTTTTTTTTTTCTAATGTTCTAGTCTTAGGGAGATTATTTGCTTGGGGTGAACTGCTGCAAACTTGCATTTAAAGCTTCTGAGAGAATAGGGCACATCAGGAAGACTACTGTGATTATTGTAAGCAGGATACGTCTCAATTTCTGGAGTGTACTTCAGAACCATGGTCCCTAAGACTTAAACTATTAGGATTAACTCAAAGAAAGACCCCAATGAAGGAATCACTTTCTTAAGCCACCTGGCTTGTTCAGTAATCTTATGTAAAGTGAAATCAAGTGAAAGTCGCTCAGTCGTGTTCAACTCTTTGAGACCCATGGACTGTAGTTTGCCAGGCTCCTCTTCCATGCAATTCTCCAGGCCAGAATACTGGAGTGGGTAGCTGTTCTCTTCTCCAGGGGATCTTCTCAACCCAGAGATCAAACCCAGGTCTTCCTCACTGCAGGTGGGTTATGTAGCTGAGTCGCAATTTCCCCAGAAGTCTCAGTCCAAGTGCAGTATAGTGCTGGCCACAGTTCAAACACCTCTTTGCTTTGATAAAAGATATCTGATAGTCAGGGGCTATCCTATTATCAATAACAACTTTGGCCAGAGAGTCTAGGGATATTTATCAGGCATCTACAGCTTTAACAGAAGATTCTGCAATATATTCTAAAATGAGAGAGAGAGATTCCTTATTACAGCTTTACTTGTACTTACTCCTAGCCAAGACAGTAGAGATCTGTCAAAGGAAACTAATTTTGAAACATCTATGCCTCCTGGTAATTCTCGTTTGAATCTGTGTCTCAGGACTGGAAAGGTGACAGCCGTGGAGGTCAGGAAAGTTTAAGGTCTAAGACTGCACTGGTGGTTTTATTCTGGTTACTCTTGCCTTGTGTCTCCCTGTTTGTCCAGAGCCTGAACGCAAGGTTCTGTTAGTTTGAGTTTTTAACCAGAGACACGGAAATAGACTATAAGGATTAGGAGTCTGACATGATAGAGAGGAAGCTGAGTTTGTTCCAGAGAAACTGAGACTTTGGAAACTAGGGAGAAGTTTGTGATGGGAAAAACTACAGGATCACTAATATTGTGGCAAACCCAAATGTCATTTGGGGTTGGATTACCAATATCCTTACAATAACCTGAGATATGTGAACAGTGACATTATCTTTCGAGGCCAGAGGAAGAAAAAAAGGTGAACAAAAGAATTATAAAGGGTTTCACAGCAAACAAATCAGGAAAAGGATGGTCAGAGAGGGAAGGAGAAATGGAAAGAAAGTCTTGAGAGGAAATAGTCTACTTCAGTGTCAGCTACTTCTTCCTAGGCAATTTGATGCTGAGGCTTCTAGCATCCGTACGAGGCCAAATGTCAGGTGGAACATACATCTCAGTTGTGAAGTTTCAACTCATAATTTGGCAGCAGTATCATTGGTTAAAAGTGCTTGGTAGAGTTCTTCCCATAAGTCTTATTTTTGTAAAAGCATTAGGATAAAAGGACAACTATCAGTAGATAACAAAGACTTAAAAATGTCCATGAGACATTTTTAGACATTAAAGATTTAATGAGTTCATTATAATAGAACTGACAATGAAATTTGGTTATTTCTGTGACAAGCAATATGTTAGGATAATAACTGGAATGGTGATTAAGAACATATCAGTAAACATCAAATTTTTAGAAATTTCATAAAATTTCTAGAACACTTTTATTGCTGACCTGCCAACATACAAATATAAATACAAATGCATAAGAAAACATCATCACTTATTGGCAATTCTTCTTGTGTCATTTAATGTATCAAATAAATATAGCATTTATAACTTAGCATCTCTCTTTTATAAGGAGAGAGGCAAATTGTTTGACATTCTCCAGGGGCCCACTGGGGAATTTCAAAGTTAATTTGAGGTGAAAAATACTCACTCCATTTAGAATTTGATTTTGAGAAGTTGTCAAAATATCAAAAGGTTTGAGCATTTGAATGAACAGGGCCACAGATTATTATGAAATAACAATTATCTATTTTACTAAAGTGGCAATAGATAATTTTAAAGGCAAATAAAGAAGATTATATAGTTGTAAACAGAATTTAGCTCTTGAAATATTGAAAAGACCAAGTTTTCTAAAGTAATACAAAACCTGATAAAGACAAAGAGCAGACAAATAAAAATGTATTCTTTTTAATGGGACCTAATTAAACTTAAATTTTTTTAACTCAATATCCAAAAAAACAAACAATCTGATTAAAAAATGGGCAGAAGACCTGAATAGACATTTTCCAGAGAAGATATACAGATGGCCAACAGGAACATGAAAAGATGCTCAACATCACTAATCATCAGAGAAAGGAAAATGAAATCCACAATGAGAACTACCTTACTCCTGTTAGAATGGTTATTGTCAAAGAATCTCAAATAAAAATTGTTGGCAAGGTTGTTACCATATGTAACAATATAGATAGATCTGGAGGGTATTATGCTTAGTGAAATATATCAGAGAAAGAGAAATACTCTATAGCTTATATGTGGAATCCAAAAAATAAACAAATGAATATAAAAAACAGAATTACAGATACAGAGAACAAACTAGTGGTTACCAGTGGGGAGAAAGAAGGGAGGAGTGGCATGATAGGAAAGGGAATTATGAGGTTAAAAACTGCTATGTAGAAAATAAACAAGCAATGGGCTACATTGCATGGCATAAGGAAATATAGCCATTGTTTTGCAATAACTTTAAATGGGAGTATAACATATAAATATTGAATCACCACGTTGGATACCTGAAACACACATTGTAAACCAAGTACACTTCCATTAAAAAAAAAGGAAAACTTGTTCTTTTAATAAAGAAAACTAAATTCTAATTTTGGACCAGTGTAAAACTCATTTTTTAAAAAACTTAAATAAATCCATTTCAATATTAGCTTGACCACACATGTTAGTCAGCTTAACCACACATGATTCCTTTCCCACAAAACTTCTACAGCTTTTTCATATCCATTCAGATTTTGTCTTTTGTTCTTTACTCTTTCTTTTTTTTTCTCATTCTAGAACAAACAATTATTCTACTTTTATTACCTACTTTTGATACACTATTGTTTTCTTTCCCCCATTTTAAGTAGTTTTCATTACATATACTGGTTAGAAGTCTTAAGCTTTAGAATCCTTAATCACTAGTAAAAACTAAGATGTAGGCAAACGAGGGTTGTTTATTACAGTATTCTGTGGACTGCCAAGCATAAATACATTTTATAATTTATATTCTTCCTCATAATTAACTTTCCAATGTGGCAAAAAATCTGTTCAACAATAAACCTAAATATCTTATTTCCTATATAAAAAGAAAATCAAAAGTAGATATATCTATGTTCAGTTAATATTTTAGTATTTATTTTATTTGGAAATATCTTATCTTATTTGGAAATCTAGATATTAATTACTATCCATCATTCAACTTATCTGAGTATCACTTTAAGATTTCAAGTTACCAAAAAGACTTTGGAAACTATTTTTAAGTAAACATACCAAAAGGCATAATTATTGTTAAGTAGTTCATTTATAAATTTAGTTAAATTTATTTAATTTACTTGATCCTAACCATTATGTTTACTTATGAAAATCTAATAAGGTTAAACAGTTATCCACCACTTTATCTTTCTTACTGACAAATTTTGTAATGGAGACAATATGAGGTTATTTGACTTTTAGTAAGCTTATGTAGAATAAAAGTTTTATTTTTAATGGTAACTCTAAAGTCATGCCTGGTTTAATTAAATCAACAAACAAACAAGCTTTTATTTTCTGAAGATTATCCTAGATTACATGAATTTGAAAAATATTTGGGTTAGTTTCTGTATTTTTGAGAGAATACTTGAGTTACTAAATGCTTGTCTTTAAGCCAATTAAACAGACCTCTTTACAAATTAATTTGGCGATGCAAAAGGAGGTAGAAAAAAAATCACACATAGATGTACATAGACACACAGAAACACATCTTACAGCTTTCATTTTAAGATTTTATCCATATGATAGGTGCAATAATACAAAATCACTAGTTTATAAAAGTACAGTTGAATTTGAATTCTGTTTCTGGTAGATGAAATAAGTGAATATTATTCACTCATAAAAAAAGAATGAAATTTTTCCATTTGCAACACTATGGATGGACACTGAGACCATTACACTAAAAGAAATGTCAGACAGAGAAAGACAAATGCCATATAATCTTACAAATATCATATGAAATGTTAAAAAAATACAAAAATACACAATACAACAAACAAACTCTTAGCTTATAGAACAGATTGGTGGTTGCCAGAAAAATGGGGTGGGTAGGTGGGTGAAATAAGTGAAAGGGGTCAAAAGGTACAAACTTCCAGTTATAAAATAAATCAAGGGGATGTGTTGTACAGCATGGTGATTATGGTTAATACTATATTATATAAAATTTCTCATCCATGAAAAAATTATAGCTATGTTTTGTGATGGATGTTACATTATTTCCGATTTTTTCAGGTGATATAACTGATTCTCAAAAAGTAACTTGCTCACACTCACTTATCTAGAAACTGAACCTCTGATTTATCCTAAAGTCTGTGATCTTTCCTGTATGTTACATTAACCAAACCCCAACCAAAACTGGGATTTGGTTCTTAGTAAAATAAAATACTGTATGATGATTCCATTCAGTTCACTTGCTCAGTCGTGTCCGACTCTTTGCGACCCCATGAATCACAGCACGCCAGGCCTCCCTGTCCATCACCAACTCCCAGAGTTCACTCAGACTCACGTCCATCGAGTTGGTGACGCCATCCAGCCATCTCATCTTCGGTCGTCCCCTTCTCCTGCCCCCAATCCCTCCCAGCATCAGAGTCTTTTCCAGTGAGTCAACTCTTCTCATGAGGTGGCCAAAGTAGGGAGTTTCAGCTTTAGCATCATTCCTTCCAAAGAAATCCCAGGGCTGATCTCCTTTAGAATGGACGGGTTTGATCTCCTTGCAGTCCAAGGGACTCTCAAGAGTCTTCTCCAACACCACAGTTCAAAAGCGTCAATTCTTCAGCACTCAGCTTTCTTCACAGTCCAACTCACATCCATACATGACCACTGGAAAAACCATAGCCTTGACCAGAGGGACCTTTGTTGGCAAAGTAATGTCTCTGCTTTTGAACATGCTCTCTAGGTTGGTCATAACTTTCCTTCCAAGGAGTAAGCATATTTTAATTTCATGGCTGCAATCACCATCTGCAGTGATTTTGGATGATGATAAATGCATGTAAATTTCAACTGGTATAGGTTTTAACATTCGGGGGCAGGATAATTAGAAAATCAGGTACTGAGAACAGTGATGTCTTTTTGCTCCTATCTTACTATTGAGTAGCCATTTTGTAATAGAACTAAGCACAAAAACAATGACTTGAGACTTTGACTTGTCTCTCCAACCACTATCTAAGGGTGGGTCAAACTAGTACTGCTTTGGCTTATTAGTAGTTAACTAGTTGTACTCATCTGGCTATATTAGGGAGTCAGGGGCTTCCCTGGTAGCTCAGACAGTAAAGAATTCACCTGCAGGAGACAGGGTTGGATCCCTGGGTAGGGAAGATCTGCCGGAGAAGGGAATGGCTACTCACTGCAATATCCTTGCCTGGAGAATCCCATGGACAGAGAAGCCTGGTGGGCTCCAGTGCATAGGCCCCCCAAAGAGTCTGACACAACTGAGCGACTAACACTTTTACTTTTTCACTTTTCATTGCTGATTCATGTTATTGTGCAGTAGAAACTAACACAACATTGTAAAACAATTATCCTACAATTAAAAAAAGTTTGATAGATCATAATGGAAAAGAATATTTAAAAAGAACATACAGGAATTTACAACATTGTAAATCAACTATACTTCAATAAAAAAAAAATTTTTTTTTTAAAGAAAAGAATGCGTAATTGTCCCTGGGATAGAATGGTTCAGCAACCAGTGGGTATCCAAAGGCAATTTCACAAGTCGCAATTCAAAGATATAATTCTTACACATTGTGTTTGCCTGCTAATCTGAAAGGAAAAGACGTGAAGTTTTCCCTTCCTCTTTGAACCAGGCACTATAGATAGGAACCTAGAATAGCTGACTTTGATATGAATTCTTACCGTTTGCGGGGTTCTGTCAGTTTCCTCAGGATGCTGCAGACTCTGGAGCCAGCTGGGTGTGCCGGCGGGTCTCATTCTGGTCTTGAGAAACTGAAGAGGAGGGAAAATCGTTTTTCCTCTATGCTTTATAGTGAGTGTTTAGCTGAGACCCCTTTTTGTTTGAGGCGCCTACTAAGCACATAAACTAACCCGGGTTAAAAGTTCTCCTTGCGGCCGCTGCAATTCAAGATTATCTTCAGTAAAGTTAACATGCTTGTTCCGTCTCAAACCAAAGCTGTACCTTACGCTAGGCCTGCTCTGGCTGAAGTCGGAACCAGTCAGGGCCAGAACCAATCTAGTTTCTAACCTGTCTTGGTCCGACCCTTACCCGGTCGGCTTTCTAAACCGGACCGGTCCAACCTTAGACCCGGTCTGGTTTCTCAGTCGGACCCGCTCCAACTCCGGCTGTTTCCAGATACGGCCCGGAAAAGAAATTCTCAGATGAACCCTGAAAGCTTCTAAGATGAAATCCCCTGAGGCTCCGTCAGACTCGGCTCTTTCTGAGGCGGGAGATGCCCCGAGTTCCGGGCGCAGCAGGTACCATATCTGGTTGCTTGTTGCTCACGGGACCCGCGGGAATTCGGTTCCGGATTCTTACAGTTACTTATAGAACTGTTAAAAGAGAAACTGAGGCACAACTAAACATTTCAAGAGTTTATTTGAGCGAAAAATCAATCTAGCGTCCAGTCTACCAGATAGAAGGGAGTTCTGAGGTGTTTGAAATGAAAGACTATAAAATAGACAGAAGGGAGAAGAAATGAGGACAATACATTAGGCCGAGAAACGTTGGTTAGTGCAAAATTACTTGCTTTCAGGGGTTGGCAGGGGTCTGTTAGGCAGATGACCCCACTAGTGCTGACCAGGTGGTTCCTCACTGACTGGTTTAAGGTTCCATTTCTGGGGGAACCAAAGGTGTGATTAAGCCAAGTCTCAATTTGGGCCTAGCATGAGTAACCTCATTTTGGGCCTGCTGTCTTGTTTTAGCCGTATCTAAAATTGGAATTCCACGTATAAACCAGCTGAGACTAGGATAATATAGATAGAGTAAATAATTTTCTTCCGTGAGAAAAAAAAATTGTATTTTAAGCTTCTTGAAAGTAAATAGATCATCTTTATATGCCCACTAATTATGGTGAATTTATATAAATGTTTTAATTAATATTTTAAAAAGCCATGCATCTGTATTTGGCATGTCAATTAATTTATATTTGTCTTATAAGAATTTTATATTAAAATATTTGTTATAAAAATTCATTTTCTTTTCATAAACAGTAAATGCCTTGAACCAAGTCTTAGTTAATGATTTGATATTCGTCTTAGTAAATCCCTAACTATAGTCTTAAAGTTACCATGACTGATCTATTTGGTTTGTTTTATCACACAAGTGAAGGGCAGCATTCACCACTGGGAGACAATGACTAGAATAGGCAGTACAAATGGCCATTCCCTTTCAGTCTGCCTCCAGAGGTTTTGAACCGCAATAGGAGCATCTCATACCACCCCTTATGGAAGAAAAACACGTTTCCCTCCCCTGCCTTGTCCTTAGATGGAATTATTTACTGATGGTAAATACCTAAGACCTGAGTTAATTTTAACAAATTGGAAAACCAATTCACAATTTCCAAAACTACTGTTTAATCTTATATGTCATACTAGCTGAAAAGAGTTATCTACTTCCTACTCTAGGATGACATCTGTTAATTTCTGTGGAGAATTACATAAATTTGTAGATCTACTGCCTGCCCTGGAGGAACTTATATTCTAAAAGTAGGAAGATTAAACAAAAATGAAAAATAGTTGGAGGCAAAACCAATTTGCACTTTGCTATTTTTAGAGGCTCCAGGGAGAGCAGAAATTTTTATTGCAAGCGACACATAATTTTTGAAGAAAAAAAAAATCAATGTCTTTTTATGTTGCCAACTTAGTGGATTCTGTGATGTGAGCTCTAAAGAAAGAATTTACGAGGTGAATAACAAAGAATTCACAAGCTTGGAGGAGATTTTCAGTTGAGAATTCTAAAAGGAAAGAAGAGAGACAGACACAAACATTACATGGGTGCGTTTTTGAGAACCAGGAAATATACAAGTATTGTTCCCCTGGCAACCTTTGTGTAGAGTTTCTGAGTTAGCACAGCAGTTTCTCCTGTTTTCATATTGCAATCAAAAACTTGATTGTTTTCCTTAATGTGATTATTTTGCATTTCTTCTCCTTTTTTCTCTTTCCCCTTGTGCTTGTTTTACATCAAGGTCTAAATTCTTGTTGTTGTTCTCTATTTGTCAGAAGTGCAAATTCTTAGATGCAAAGTAAGAACTGAAGCAAAATGAAAAGGAAGTTTTAAATATTCAAATTTCAGAAAGTGAATATATGTTTTGAAATCAGTTTTTCAGAGAGAGCCCAAAGAGGAATTTCTGAATAATAAATACATTATCCAAATCCTATTATCTTAAAAGGTAATTTAAATTACAAGCAGCCTGACTATTGGCACATAGGTTATATTACAAGTAAGCAGAGTTGTATCTGGCTGCAAATTTTAAAAAAACACAGTGCGTCTTTTGCCGTCAGTTATGTTGCACAATTAGTCTAATTGATGTTTCCTCCAAATGAACCCTAAATGAAAGAGCACCCATTAAACTTTCCTTGGCTTTGCTTATCTCCCTTCAAACTTCTACCTTGGTCTTGGCTATGGCCTTTCTTATTACGTTTTGATTCCATGATTCTTTAGTCTCCCATCATTCCCAATTTAATCAAACCCTGTCACTTGCGTTTTGTTTTGTCTTGTTTTGTTTTAACAACTCTCTTGATCTCATTCTGTGAAGCACTGCTGGAGAAATTCAGGTAAGTTTGCCAATTGAGTTCTGTGCAATTAGGCCCTCCATGTTCTGCTATTTTTTTTTTTTTTATTCACCATTAACTAACTTCCTAAAGCGTTTTCTTCAGCAGTTGTTCAGATCCTTTTTCAATTCCCTCCAACCTTCAACCACACTATTATCTTCTTCAGGCTAAAGACTTTCTCTGTTACTTAATTGATGGTACAGAACGTAAGGCATTTCTTTCCCAAATCCTATTTCCTTTATCTAAAAATTTCCCAAGTTTTCAGCAAATGGCCCCAGCAAGAAAAATAGGGGAAAAAAGGGCATAAAATAGAATAATTCAAAGGCAAGTATTTCAAGGAACTCTACAAATGTAGGAGCTGCATGGTAGCTCAGGGCTAGTGTTTAGGCCCAAATGGACAACTGAATAGAGCAGCTGCTGGGTTTTGAAAAAGGAAGTTTCTGTAGATTTGGCCAGCTTGAGTGAGTGGAACAGTTCAGCCAGCTCAAGATGACTCTAAGATGAGTGGGCCAAAACATAATCCCTCTCTCACTCTTTGCCTGTTCCTCCTCATTGTTTACGATGGGATCCATGGATCAGCTTGCCAGTGCAGACAGTGGGATGATGTTTAGAGGGACAAAAAGAAATCATCTAGCGTAGGCTTCAACAAATGTTTTCGTTGTATCTATCATGTAAAATTATCATTTTAAGTTTTATAAAGAATAAATAATTGATCCTGCTCCCAACTTTTATAAAAGCTGAGAGCATGTAAGTGAAGATGTATAAGCCATGTGCATAAGGCATATAAATAAAAATATGTATAAAAAATTCAAGAGAAAGAAAAATGCTATAAGGTAACTACATATACAGTGCTGTGGCAGTAGAGCCAGATGAGATATGGGGAAAAAAATCACAATGTTTTCATGTGACTGGGACCTTTAAAGGTGAGAAAAATGTACACGTATGGAAATAGAGATGTCAAAGGAGGCATTCTAGTTAAAGAGAACAGCATGGGTTAAGGCACTGAGATGTGAAAACCTGGGTTATATAAAGAAATGTATAATGGACGAGAAAGTTGTGAAGTTGGGCAGTATATACAGGCAGTGTGAGGTATGCTTGAGAGCTCCTGCTGATGCAAGCTGACCTTCACAAGGTTTACTATGCAGCATCATCATACTAACTGACTAACGTTTGTTAGTACCTTTCATGCTGCAGATGCATGAAGCAGATACTGTTGTCCCCATTTTACAGATGAGGAAACTGACTCTTTAACTCTGAGGTTAAATAGTCTCACCAAAGTCACAAAACCAAAAAGTGGCTTTCTGTGAGGATTCCATGACAAACAACCTTTCATTAAAGGCAGACAGAGTGCCCAGCATGTAGCAGATGGCTAGTATGTTAGTAAGCGTTAGCCAGCTGAACCATCTTGACTTTTGACTTATAGTAAAATTAATCCGACAGCACTGTTGGGTGATTTAGAGGGAGACGAGTGCTGAGAGGCAGAGAACAGGGGCATTAATGGGGATAGTGATGTCAGGGATAGACAAAATAGGGCACACTGGGGAAATACTACTGTGATCAGGTTGATGTAACTTGGCAACTGCAAGATGGGAGGCTAGAAAACAGGGATGAAAGAGGAGACCATTCTCTAACAAATATTTCCCTTCCTTCTGTTCTTTTTCTCTGCAGACAGCTTCCTGATCTCCCCAGTCATCCCCATTGGGCCTTTCCTCTCTTTGCCCTTTCTTACTCTCACTTGATAAACCAGGATAATTATCAAATCTATTATCTGAAACATTCTTATAGTTAGTCTCACTTCAAGTTCTCATTATTAGAGCCTACTTAAAATTTGGTAATAATCTAAATGCTTTCTCTGTCTCTTATATCTCTTTAAAAATTTATCATCTCAACTTTTTTCAGATTTTTAAAACTTTTTAATCATTTCCTTTTTCCATTGAAACATTTCAATGCCTTGCAACTAGCTAAAGGATAGGTCAGTAATATCCTATACAATAAAATGTTATATCACAGTTAAAAAAGATAAAATACATCTTTATACCCTTTAATGAAATGATGTATACATAAAAAGACCAGTTGTAGAATTATATGTATAATGGGAATCTATTTTTGTATGAGACAGTTTTTATGCAGTATATATTTTACACCCATTTGTATGTGTATGTATAAAAATTGGAAGAATATATACCAATTTAGTATTGAGGTTTTCACTTTTCTATACATACTTTTGGGCTTTAAAAATCCTTTACAACAAGCTTTACATTATTTCTCTAATTAAAGTTTGAAAGAAGAATAAAACACTTGGCTTGCAATTTAAGGCCCTTTGGATTCCGAGCTTGAGTTACTTAAACTGTCTATACTAACCTCTCACTATGCCTCTGATAGAAATCTTGTTCGCTAATTAGCAAGCACGTGGGCCCTGAGCTGCCATTCTTCTCTTCTTCACTCTATAGCAGCATGGCTAATTACTCTTGGCACTTTTTCATATTGAACCTGCATACAGTCATATAATCTTTTATAACTTCAGACATCTACCAGTTGGTTATGGGAAGTAGAAATTTTGCTGACTCAGAAGTATAATCTGATCTGAACTCTTCAGTGTTTCCTATTGCATTCTGTTCTTTCTTAACTCAAGGTCTTTGCTTACATGATTTTTTTTTTTCCCCAACCTGGTAAATATCACCACCATCATCTATCTATTGGACCTGGCACTGAAATCTATTCCTTTATGATAATTTCACATTCTTCACTTTGGACATAAGCTCTTCTTTTCTTCTTTGTAGTGATTTTAAAATTACTGTATTAACCCATTCACATATGTGTTTTATTTTAAATATTGAGGTATATACATCTTAAGAAGCAATCATATTTGTTAATGATTTGATGTTTTATAATACCTTGATTACAATGAGTGATCAGTCAATGCTTATTGAATTAATATGCATTTGGACTCATTTGTAGAACTTCCATTGAAAAAATTAATATCTAGATCCTTATATCAATGCCAATCACCAGGGTTTAAAACAAAGCTTATATAATCTAGGTTTCAAAATCAACATCTAGATTTATTAAATTATCTGCTATATTAAACCCTTCCATAGTTTTATTACCAATATTTATATCACAAGAAGTACTGTATTACCCATTCTTTAGAAAATTGCTTTTTTAAAGCAATTGCTTTCCACAGTTCCCTATTACTAAAGAAAGAACACATTTGCTATCAACAGCAGTGGATTTTAGCAAATCTAAAGACTTAAAAAATATCACAGCTCTACACAAACTACTTTAAAAAAATTCTGTAAAGCAAGACAAATGACATGGTATTAAAAAAGAATGAAGGTGAAGATACTTTTATTTCTGAAAATACACATAGGACTATTGTTACATTTTAGAGACATTGAGGTGGTGAATGTGTGAACACTATAAATATAAGTTTTATCCCTAAATTATGTACATTAAAATAATATGGACAAAGAACTTTTATGAGAAATTTTGCAGTCTCACATGTCACCTCCTCTGGAAAGTTTTTTCCCAACCCCCTCTCAGAGACAGAATTGTTGTTTTTTATAGTTCTTTGTTTAATCATGTGTGTAAAATGTATTGTCTTGAATTTTACAATTTCATTCCTTTTTATGGACCTGTTGCTCAAGACGCATTACAAGTTCCTTGATTTTAGGAACTATTTTTTTGTTTCTTTTATATCTCAGGTACCTACCACAGTGTTTAACACCTTGAAGGTGTTTTAGTAAATAATTGTTGAGTCGAAGAATGGAGACTCACTAGAATTTACCCCTCCAAATTCCATCCTGCCTTCCAGGTTTAGCTCACGTATCTCTCTGAAATCTCTGCTGCTTTTTCTTTTCTCCATCCCATGCACAATTGATTTTTCCCTTTTTTGTGATACCTTCATTCCTGGACATACTGCTACTACAGTGTGTAACCCATGGTGTTGTAATTACTTATAGCTCTGTCATTCCTATGATAGTCCCTGTGGGGACACAAACTTATTTATATGTCCCCAAATTCTTCCATAACAATTGGTAAATAATAAGAGTTTGAATAAATGAATGGATGAATAAGAAAAATGTTATTCTTTTTATTTTATATGTTTATTACTTAAATTGATCTCTTTGAAATGGCCTTATGTTATTAGTATCTCTGCTGCTGCTGCTGCTGCTGCTGCTAAATTGCTTCAGTCATGTCCGACTCTAACCCCATAGATGGCAACCCATCAGGCTTCCCTGTCCCTGGGATTCTCCAGGCAAGAACACTGGAGTGGGTTGCCATTTCCTTCTCCAATGCATGAAAGTGAAAAGTGAAATTGAGGTTGTTCAGTCATGTCCGACTCTTAGTGACCCCATGGACTGCAGCCTACCAGGCACCCCGTCCATGGGATTTTCCAGGCAAGAGTACTGGAGTGGGGTGCCGTTGCCTTCTCCAATTAGTATCTCTACTTTCATGTTATCAATATCTTTGTATATCTATCATCTATTTAACTCTATTAATGTCTGTCTACCTATCTATCATTCTTCTTCCTCCATCCTTTTATCTGTCCCTCTCTTGTTCCTTAAAAATAGAGAGGGAGTGTCTAAAGCATGTAGTATATCTTAAGTGGCTCAAATTCTGGTAGGAATTAAGGAAGCTGCAGTCCAAAGGCCACATGAGGATACTAAGCACAGAAGAGAGGTCATTCAGTAGATTAGTTCAGAATGAAAACTTCCCACATCACTGAATCTCCCATTTTATAAAACTGAAAATAATTTACTAGAATATTGAAGCTGGCAGTTATTATGTAAATTTATAAAAAGATCACCAATTGAATTACAGGTATAGGAACAATGTAAGGTAGTGAATTTTTGGTGATAGTGATAACATTGTGAAATACAGAGATCTTGAGCCACTTTAGAGGTAAATAGCCAGCCAGAGTAATAAAATCAGAAATTGCTCCTGAGGATCCCCGCTTGTTCTTTTCTTTAATAATGAGATCACTTTATGTCAAATACATAGTGTCTTTGCACATTTTGAGATAAACAGAAGAATCTTGTAATTTTTGGGTCTCATCATCCCAGGTTCGTGAATAGTTCAGAGACTGCAAAGGTACGAGCAGTAATATATTTCTTATCATGATAAAATGACTTATTTACATGTGTTACCGTGTGGTTCTTATATATCATTGGTGTTTGGGGTTTTACTCTTAAAGCTGATCCTTGTTTCTGTTGGATAAGAATTATCTAATAGTCATTATAACATGAGAGGGTCTATCTCCGTTCATTTCTGAAATTTAGAGTGTCCCTTCCATGGGAGAGAATGTGAAGGTCTGTCTGGTTTGACAGTGATACTCTGTTATTGTGTAATCCACAAGTTGGTTTTTCCTGGAAAATTGAACATTTATTCAAAGATGTTGCTAAAGTAGTAGACATTTTGTCATCAACATGTAAAGATTATTTTTTCATGAATACTTTGCATGGAATATTGTTCTTTCAAAACCTATCCTAACAAATGGGTTTGGATAGTTCTGGGGTTTTGGTATTTGGAATCCAAAGGATACCAGGTAAAATTCAAAATCCAAATGGGTTCCTAGAAATACTAGTCAAAGCAAGTAGATAGAAGAATGTTTCAGTCTAATAGGAAGAAATGTCCTCATGAATAAATAATGAATGCTGTGGTAATGGTTTTAATCTGAAGACTGAGCTAAAGAAGACAATGACCAGGAACATAATTTTCATAAAGGGACTTAAGGTTACAAAATATGTTAATTTAGGGGAATAGGTGATTTAATCTGCTAGTCACCAGAATTTAGTCTGGTTTATTAGGTAACCTCTAGGTGTGTTTCAAAACTGGTTCTATAGTATTATTACACATAATGATTTTATAAAGTAAAGAGACTTCCAAAGAGCCAAGGCATATGAACCTTTTATGATTATTGACTATTATGTTAACTAGTTAAAAGAAATTATGTATAAAGTAGCTGTAAAGGATGAAAAAAGGAAACAAAGTACACACTATTTAGTTTAAGAAGTAGAACATTATCATTAATTTTGAAGTTCCTTCATCAATTTTCCAGTTCATCATATCCACACTCTATTCAGAGCCAGAGATCATTTGAGTTTATTGTTCTCTTTTATTTATAATTTTACCACAAGTTGGAATAACAATGTGTCAATTTTGCTACAGAACAACAGCAAATCCCAAAATGTAGTGGCTTAAAATAATAAATGTACACCTAATCTTGTGATTCTCTGAGTTGGCTAGGCAGTTCCTTGAAAAGGCTCTGCCTTTCTGTTCTGGGTCATCTCACTTGGAGTCATCTGATGGCTCTGCTAGGGCTGGATTGTCCAGGATGGCCTCATCCACCTATCTGATAATAGGTTCTCTTCAGCTGGAATCCTGGATCACATGTCTCTTATCAAAGACCAGGCTAACCCCGACTTGTCCACGTGGTGGTAGCGAGTTCCAAGAGCAGTAGGAGAACAAGTGTCAGAGTAAGAAAGATTTTCAAGTCTCCCGCTGCGTCACATTTGCTAATGTCCACTGACTAAAGTCAATCATGTCACCAAGTCAAAAATCTGAGGAGTAGAGAAAAATCTCTGCCTGGAAAAGAGCAGCTGCACAGTCACATTACAAAAGGGTGTGCAGATACAGATGGGAAGAACCTGTGACCTTTGTTGCAATCAGCCAATCAAACTAACATGCAATAGTTTGTATGTTCTTAAATTATATATAATTGGAATAATATGGAATAATTCTCCATGACTTGCTTTTTCTACCCAGTGTTTTTAAATCTAAATACTTGTTTCATGTATTATTTAATATTAATTTCATTCATTTCACTACTATTGTCAGTTTTTTAACGCCTTTTCAAAATTCTGTCTTTTTAAAAGAAAGCTTTATATTTATCAAGTTCAAAATGTATCACTTTTTTGTGTGTGATTTGCCTTTATTTGTATGTTGTTAAGATATCTTTCTATTCCTTGATGTAAAAAAACAGTTATTCTTTTACCTTGTATCCTAAAATTTTATAATTTTTTACTTAACCATGAAATCTTTATTCACTAGAAGCTGATTTTAAAATTATGTGCTATAACCATATTTCTTACCAGATATGATTTAAATTTTCTGTCACTCTCCAGTGATCTTCCTGGTACTGAGTCTCCCAACTCATAAACATGATTTATTTCAGTATTTATTTAGATTGGCTTTTATTTTTCAACAATATTTTATATATTTTCCCTATAAAAGTTTTGCCCATTTCTAGGAATTTTCTTTTTTGTGCTATTTTAGATATCTTTTAAATATACCTTTCCCAAATATTTGTTGATAGTGTATAAAATTGCATATAATTTCTATATCTAGAATACTTGCTAAACTCTGTTCTTATTTATCTGTACATTCATTTGCTTTTCTCTGTAAATAATAATATTAACTTTGAATAGTAATGGCTTTGTTTCCTTATATCTAATTGTTTTACTCTTAGTTTACTTTTTGTTGCCTTGTGTTGATTAGGGCTTCTAGTAAAATTTCCAATATAAGTGACAATTGCTTTGTATATGTAAAATATGTATAATCCTAAAGCCTTCTTCAGTGATCAATGCAAAGAAATAGAGGAAAAGAACAGAAGGGGAAAGACTAGAGATCTCTTCAAGAAAATTAGAGATACCAAGGGAACATTTCATGAAAAGATGGGCTCGATAAAGGACAGAAATGGTCTGGACCTAACAAAGCAGAAGATATTAAGAAGAGGTGGCAAAAATACACGGAAGAACTGTACAAAAAAGATCTTCACGACCCAGATAATCATGATGATGTGATGACTAATCTAGAGCCAGACATCTTGGAATGTGAGGTCAAGTGGGCCTTAGAAAGCATCACTACGAACAAAGCTAGTGGAAGTGATGGAATTCCAGTTGAGCTGTTTCAAATCCTGAAAGATGATGCTGTGAAAGTGCTGCACTCAATATGCCAGCAAATTTGACAAACTCAGCAGTGGCCACAGAACTGGAAAAGGTCAGTTTTCATCCCAATCCCAAAGAAAGACAATGCCAAAGAATGCTCCAACTACCACATAATTGCACTCATCTCACATGCTAGTAAAGTAATGCTCAAAATTCTCCAAGCCAGACTTCAGCAATACGTGAACCGTGAACTCCCTGATGTTCAAGCTGGTTTTAGAAAAGGCAGAGGAACCAGAGATCAAATTGCCAACATCCGCTGGATCATGGAAAAAGCAAGAGAGTTCCAGAAAAACATCTATTTCTGCTTTATTGACTATGCCAAAGCCTTTGACTGTGTGGATCACAGTAAACTGTGGAAAATTCTGAAAGAGATGGGAATACCAGACCACCTGACCTGCCTCTTGAGAAATCTGTATGCAGGTCAGGAAGCAACAGTTAGAACTGGACATGGAACAACAGACTGGTTCCAAATAGGAAAAGGAGTACGTCAAGGCTGTATATTGTCACCCTGCTTATTTAACTTATATGCAGAGTACATCATGAGAAACGCTGGACTGGAAGAAACACAAGCTGGAATCAAGATTGCTGGGAGAAATATCAATAACCTCAGATATGCAGATGACACCACCCTTATGGCAGAAAGTGAAGAGGAGCTAAAAAGCCTCTTGTTGAAAGTGAAAGAGGAGAGTGAAAAAGTTGGCTTAAAGCTCAACATTCAGAAAACGAAGATCATGGCATCTGGCCCCATCACTTCATGGGAAATAGATGGGGAAACAGTAGAAACAGTGTCAGACTTTGTTTTTTTGGGCTCCAAAATCACTGCAGATGGTGACTGCAGCCATGAAATTAAAAGGCGCTTACTCCTTGGAAGAAAAGTTATGACCAACCTAGATAGTATATTCAAAAGCAGAGACATTACTTTGCCGACTAAGACCCGTCTAGTCAAGGCTATGGTTTTTCCTGTGGTCATGTATGGATGTGAGAGTTGGACTGTGAAGAAGCTTGAGTGCTGAAGAATTGATGCTTTTGAACTGTGGTGTTGGAGAAGACTCTTGAGAGTCCCTTGGACTGCAAGGAGATCCTACCAGTCCATTCTGAAGGAGATCAACCCTGGGATTTCTTTGGAAGGAATGATGCTAAAGCTGAAGCTCCAGTACTTTGGCCACCTTATGCGAAGAGTTGACTCATTTGAAAAGACCCTGATGCTGGGAGGGATTGGGGGCAGGAGGAGAAGGGGACGACCGAGGATGAGATGGCTGGATGGCATCACGGACTCAATGGACGTGAGTCTGAGTGAACTCCGGGAATTGGTGATGGACAGGGAGGCCAGGCTTGCTGTGATTCATGGGGTCGCAAAGAGTCGGACACGACTAAGCGACTGAATGGAATGGATTTTTATTCTGTTCTTGTTTAATTTTTTCTATATAAGTATTTCACAGGTCATACTTTTTCTTTCTTTATTCCTTACTTATCTTTTGACACTATTGGTTTTTTATCTAAGGATTCTTTTAAAAAATCCAAAAGAGAATATGCAATAGTAGAAATACTTTTCTTCCCCTTTCAGCTTGTTTGGAGGGAATTATTTGAATATTTCTCAACACCCAAACTTGAGATGTTGATATTTAAGAGAATATTAACCAGACACATATCTAAAAATTTGTGTTTGGAAGCTTGGGATCACTCCCTGATATCAGTGTTGGTGTTACTTTTTTGATATTGTCCCAGAATTGTAAATGCTACATCAGTGTGCCTTTTCAAGAGAAAATGAAATAATCTTGCTATTCTGAAACTACTGATTGGCTGGTTCAGTCCCATCACTTTGTCTGTTCATGTCTATGTCCAGCCCATTGGTGGAGTGGGAAAGCTATTAAGAAAAGTCAGTCACCAGAAGTGCTTTATTTTTTCTGTCAGTTGTTAAATACTTCACAGACTTTGTTAAATGGGTTATATTGACACCAGGCATATTCCTTACTAAAGGATATAGTAATAGTGAATATCAATAACAGTGAAAATTTCATTTAATGAGCAAATAAGCATGTCAAGACCAATTAATGAAGGTATAGTTTTGCGGAAATTTGATTGATCTCTTCCAGTCGACTGTCATTATCTCTGCATATTCAGATATGTGAGTTGAAGATTATGCAACTTTTTATTGGCTTTATTTACTTAAGGGGCTTCCCTGGTAGCTCAGACAGTAAAGCGTCTGCCTGCAATGTGGGAGACCTGGGTTTGATCCCTGGATCAGGAAGATCCCCGGGAGAAGGAAATGGCAACTCACTGCAGTACTCTTACCAGGGAAATTCCGTGGATGGAGGAGCCTGGTAGGCTACAGTCCATGGGATCGCAAAGAGTCGGACACAACTGAACAACGTCACTACACTTATAAAAGAATCTTAAATGTATGTCTCTGTAACTTGATGCAAAAATAACATGGCTGCATCTTCTTTATCAGTATACCTGCATTAAAATCTTTTGATTTGCAAAATAAGATTCTAACCAGAGAGACTGCTTCTTTAAATGCCCAGTAGACTGAATATCCTTGCAGTGTTAACCCAGTATTTATGATGGGTAGTGATTATTTAAAGAAATAATAATAGGGATATGGTTGTGCACATGGTGAATAGTTAAGATCAGTAAGTTTACCTTTTATTAAAATATACCAACCTATTTGTATTTGAAAAGGAAGTATATAGTTTGGGATTCTGTTGTTTTAGTTGTGGTCTTTTTTCTGTTGGTGTTCCATTCTCTAATATCTTCATTTCATGAAACTCTACTTAGCCTTTAATGGGTACGCAGTTTACCTAACACTTACTTTTATTATTCATGCAGAAGAAATATCTAGTTAATTTAGAAATATGAATATATCAATAGTAGGCAAAATTGTTTTGCTGAAAGTGAAACGTCAAAATAATGATATTTAAACAGACAAAATTCTCATACAAAATTCTGAATACTTTGTCAAAAGTTGATACGGTGACTCCACAGTTAGGGACCCTGGCTTTTTCTATTTATGCTCTGCTGTCCTCAATATTAGCTTCCGTCTTCGGGTCAGAGTGTCAGTGTAGCTTCATTCATCATGTCTTAATTATAGCCAGCAGGAAGGAGAAAGGAGAGATGAAGGAAAGACCTGTTTCTTCAAGGTTGTTTTTTAGAAGCTGCTTACCCCTTTTCCCCTTATGTAGCACAGGCAGCAACTTAGTTATCTGCCATCCTAGCTTGAAAAGAAATTCAGTCTTTATTCTAAATGTTTTCTAAGCTAAAGATGGACAAAAGAGGGAATGGACACAGGGGACAAGCAGCATTTTCTGATACAGTAAATACCCTTCCAGACAGTATATCTGTACTAGTTTCCTCTTGATGTTCTAACAAATTACTGCAAACCTATGTGGCTCAAAACACACAAATTTGTCTTCCAGTTTGGAGGCAAGAAGTTCAAGATGGATTTCACTGGACTGAAGTCAAGGTGTTAGCAAGGTCATGTCCCTTCAAGAGGCTGTAGTAAAGAATGTTTCCTTGCCTTTTCCGGCTTAGAAAGGCCACCCACAAGCCTTGGCTCTTGGTACCCTTCCAGCAAGCAATCAGATCACTCTTGCTGAACCTTGGCTCCTGACATTGTATCTCATCTTCCTCTGCTTCCTTTATCACATCATTTCTGTTTTCCTCTGACTCTCCTGCCTCCCTCTTATACGAACACTTGTGACTACAGGGCCCATGTGGATAATCTCCCCATCACAAGACTGATAATTTTAATCACATCTTTTGCCCATTTAAAGTAACCACATATTCACAGGTTCTGGGAGTTATAAGGTAAACATCTTCAAAAGCCATTATTCAATTTACTGTAATATCAAACTTTAGAGAAAGTGTCACATGACAGAAATTTTTATTTATTGTTTTCACTTCCATTTTCACATTTAATTTTGAAAAATTGTTATGAGTTAGGCAGGCATACACATGATCCTCATTTAAGAATCATTTTGAGGTTCAAAAGTGATTAAATGACTGTTTGACAGTTATTAGTGAAAGTAGCATTGAGGTCCCAATCCTGCTACCCACATGCCATCTCAGTCTTGAGATCCTCTATCCTGAGTTTCCCTGCAGCATTTCAGTTAAGTGTTTTCTAGAGGAAGTAATTATGTTTAAAGAGGTATCATTTTTCTATTTTTAAATTTTTTACTGAAGTGTAGTTGGTTTGCAGTATCATTACTTTCAAGTGTTTAGCATAGCAATTCAATTATACAGTTATTTATTCAGTTATATATATATATATATATATATACACACACTTCAGATTCTTTTCCTTTGTAGCTTATTACAAAATATTGAGTATAGTTCCCTCTGTGCTATACAGTAGATCTCTGTGAGTTATCTATTTTACATCAGTAGAGTGTGTATGTTAATTCCAAACTCCTAATTTATCCCTCTCCTCACCTCTCTTTCCCTTTGGTAACCATATGTTTTTCATATCTGTGAAGTTCACATGTATCTTTTTTCCCCCAGAATCCACGTTTAAGTGATATATGATATTTACCTTTCTCTGTCTGGCTTACTTGATTTAGTATGATAATCTCTGGTGGTTCAGATGGTAAAGAGTCTGCCTGCAATGTATGAGATTGGGTTTAATCCCTGGGTTGGGAAGATTCCCTGGAGAAGGAAATGGCAACCTACTCTAGTATTCTTGCCTGGAAAATCCCATGGATGGAGGAGCCTGGCACACAACAGTCCATGGGATTGCAAAGAATCGAACATAACTGAATGACTTCACAGCCCATCCATGTTGCTGCAAATAGTATTTCTTTCTTTTTTATGGCTAAATAATATTCCATTGTGTGGTTTTGTGTGTGTGTGCATGTATCATATCCTTTATTCATTCAACTGTCAGTGGACATTTATGTTGCTTCCATGTCTTGGCTATTGAAAATAGTGCTATAATGAACAGGAGATATCTTATTATGTTTTTAATGAGCGCAACCCATTCCAGTACTCTTCCTTGGAAAATCCCATGGATGTAAGAGCATGGTAGGCTACAGTCCATGGGGTCACAAAGAGTCGGACACGACTGAGCGACTTTACTTTCTTTCTTTCTTGAAAAAGAAGGGGCATATTTTGCCTTCCTCTAAACAAATTACCATATCAGTTTTATGTGTTAACTTCATTAGGCTGTCATGCACAGTTTTCAGCCAAACACCAACCTATATATTTCTGCGGAGATATTTTATAGGTATGATTAAAGTTCATGATTTTGTGTATGAAAGAGAGATTATCATAAATAATATGTGGTTCAGATTCACTAAGTTGAAAGAACTTAAGAGCAGAACTGAGGCTTCCCTAGAGAAGAAATTCCACTTGTGGACAGAAGCTCTTCCACATACTGAAGAGTGTGTGATTCAGATTTCAGCCTTATCTAGGTATTAGCCTACACAATCATGTAAGCCATTTCATTATATTAAATCTCTTGATATATCTGCTACTGGATTTGTTCCTCTGTTCTGAACCTTGACAAATATACAATAGGTAACTTGCACATTCTAGATCCTCAATTTTTGTTGATCCAGAATAAATTTCAGGATTTTGCTATATTTGTTACTACATACTGTACAAATCCCAATGACTGTATAACAACTTACCATTTCAAAAAGATTAGATTTCTTTCACATAGTCTTAAAGAGCTTGAACTTATTCCTTTAATCAAAATCTACATTAGGATTGTATTTGTATTGAATATGAGCCAGTGTTTTATCTTCAAAGACAACAGCTTTACTTTCCATATAGCTACCAGCATTCTGGGAATTGTAATAAGCATCAGTTCAGTTCAGTTGCTCAGTCATGTCTGACTCTTTGCAATCCCATGAACTGCAGCACACCAGGTCTCTCTGTCCATCACCAACTCCTGGAGTTTACCCAAACTCACATCCATTGAGTAGTGATGCCATCCAACCATCTCATCCTGTGATCCCCTTCTCCTCCTGCCCTCAATCTTAACCAGCATAGGGGCTTTTCAAGTGAGTCAACTCTTCACATCAGGTGGCCAAAGTTGGAGTTTCAGCTTCAACATCAGTCCTTCCAATGAACACCCAGTACTGATCTCCTTTAGGATGGACTGGTTGGACCTCCCTGCAGTCCAGGGAACTCTCAAGAGTCTTTTCCAATACCACAGTTCAAAAGCATTAATTATTCGGCACTCAGCTTTCTTTATAGTCCAACTCTCACATCTATACATGACTACTGGAAAAACCATAGCCTTGACTAGATGGGCCTTTGTTGGCAAAGTAATGTCTCTGCTTTTGAATATGCTATCTAGGTTGGTCATAACTTTCCTTCCAAGGAGTAAGCGTCTTTTAATTTCATGGCTTTAATCACCATCTGCAGTGATTTTGGAGCCCAGAAAAATAAAGTCATCCACTGTTTCCCCATCTATTTGCCACAAAGTGATGGGACCAGATGCCATGATCTTCGTTTTCTGAATCTTGAGCTTTAAGCCAACATTTTCACTCTCCTCTTTCACTTTCATCAAGAGTCTCTTTACTTCTTCACTTTCTGCCATAAGGGTGGTGTCATCTGCATATCTGAGGTGAGCAATCTTGATTCCAGCTTGTGCTTCTTCCAGCCCAGTGTTCTCATGATGTACTCTGCATAGAAGTTAAATAAGCATGGTGACAATATACAGCCTTGACGTACTCCTTTTCCTATTTGGAACCAGTCTGTTGTTCCATATCCAGTTCTAACTCTTGCTTCCTGACTTGCATACAGGTTTCTCAAGAGGAGGTCAGGTTGTCTGGTATTCCCATCTCTTTCAGAATGCTATAAGCATTTTGGTATCTAAATACTTATCCATTCATTCCACAAATAAGTATTTATTTTCTATGTTCTAAAACTATGAAACTACAATAGTAAGCAGACAGGCAGAGATTTTCCTCCCTAACCTCCCTCTCATGCTTACAGCTAGCAGGGATATAGAAATTGTTGTTGATCAGTCTCTAAATTGTAACAAGTCCAACTCTTTTAGACTCTTAGACTGTAGCATGCCAGGCTTCCCTGTTCTCCACTATCTTCTGCAGTTTGCTCAAATTCATGTCCATTTAGTTCGTGATGCTATCTAACCATCTCATCCTCTGCTGCCCCTTTCTCCTCTCAATCTTTCCCAACATCAGTATCTTTTCTAGTGAGTTGGCTTTTCACAGCAAGTGGGCAAAATATTGGAGCTTCAGCTTCAGCATCAGCATCAGTCTTTCCTGTGAACATTCAGGGTTGATTTCTGTTAGGATTGACTGGTTTGATCTCCTTTCTGTCCAAGGGACTCTCAAGAGTCTTCTCCAGCACCAAATTGGAAACATCAATTCCTTGGCCGCCTTTGTGGTACAACTCTCATCCATACATGACTGCTGGAAGAATCATAGCTTGGACTAGACAAACCATTGTTGGCAAAGTTCTGTCTCTGCTTTTCAATACTCTGTCTAGGTTTGTCATAGCTTTTCTTCCAAGGAGCAAGCATCTTAATATAATGGCTGCAGTCACTGTCATTAGTAAATAGGCATTTTCTTAATTCCTTCAAGGGTAGTCAAAGAGAACCAAGATTTCTTTTTGAATACAACATTCTGCTTTCTTAGAATTCATAGCTGTGTGAAAGGGCCTCCATTTAAATTTTTTTTTTCCCAAGTGTTTTTATTTCCTAAATAGAAGGAAGAAGGGGAAGCCGATAAGAAAAGCCACTTTCCTTGTTTCCATCTCCACTGTGAAAGAAATGCCATGTTTTCCAGTTAAGAGAAGAGAGTGTCAAAAGATGAGAGACCTCTGCACTCTAGGTCAGGAAATTCCTGGAATACCAGGCTGTTTCCAGTAACAACTGGTCATTGCTTTTATCAGTCTGTATTGCTTAAATGCTGTAAACACTGATTACACAAGTACTAAATGCCGAGCAATGCCTTAATAGGAACATGGACCTTGATCTGGTCTCAAAGTTTCTTTTTGTCTTTGTGCTGAATTAAAAAGAAAGATTTTTGAATCAGGGTCTTCTTTCACCCCTAATAAGGTGCCTCTGAATTCTGCTTTTGCAGTATTCCTAATGGCTCCTCCTAGACATTTCCCTGGCACTGTCTTCCACATTCTGTTTATTCCTCCACTTATTTCTGTGTTCATATGTTCTAAGTCACAATTTTACTTTTTTATAAAAATATGACCATGCCCTCTAAATGTCTATGCTCCTTTAATAATTTATCTCATAACCTCCTTTATTTGTTTTAATCTTGTGACCTTTTAATAAGTTAAAGATTTATGATTCCTCTGAGAAATAAAACAGATACTTGGAAAACTCAGCTTTTCAATCAAATGATCCTGAACAAAGAAGGACTCCTCTAGGAAAAGTTGGAATGCTGCTTTGAGGATTTCTATACAAGATTTTCAAATAGACTTTTTTTCACTATCATTTTTTCTTTAATCCTCAGTGAATGACTCAGAATTAGACTATTTTCAGCATATGTAATTACCGTGTTCAGTTCAGTTCAGTGTCTCAGTCATGTCCAACTCTTTGCGACCCTATGGACTGCAGCACGCCAGGCTTCCCTGTCCATCACCAACTCCCTGAGCTTGCTCAAATTCATGTCCATCAAGTCATATAGTCCAACTCTGTTATCTGTGGCAATTTGTAGTAAAAATCAGCAAAAATATTCTTGCTCCTGAAATGATTTTTTCATATAGCTTTTCATTATGTATGTCTTCGTAAGTTCTCCTAATTTTTTTTTCCCATACTCCTTGAAATTTTCATGTAAGATTCTTTTGGGCCATAGCACTCAGTATTTCCATTACTAATCCTGAAAGGCAGCTCAGTAATCTCTCCTTCCCCAAATACAGGAAGCAAGCAGTTGAGAAGTTTGTGACCAAGACTGAACCACTGACCAATTTAATTAGCCGGGGCATGGAAAAATAAGAGCTGGGAACTAGCTGCATCCCTGTAGCAGACATGGCTGAATCATTGCCTTTTCTTTTCTTTTATTCTAAAATGTTGAAGCAGAGGACTCTAAATGCCCTTTTGGTTCAGTTAATAACCTCATAGATCTGGGAGGTACGTAATTCAGGTAACTAAGAAGACCTTAGAAAAGCCAGACCATCTTCTTGATTAATTTTTTTCTTATGCCTAAAACCAGAAAACAAACTTTTTAATTTGAATGTTAAACTTTAACCCTTGCTTCCAAGAAATATCCTTGCTTCTCTGTGATGAGAATTTAAGTTTATCTCTCTGGATATCTGTAGAGAAGTATTTACCCAGGGGACTGTACTATTATTGATTACTGACCAGTAGTGATGTAGAAACAGCTTTTGTCAAATCAGCAAGACTCAGGTAAGATAAGCCTGAGAGAAGGGCAGTGTAAAAAGGTCACAGTCCTTAAAAATGGGTACCATATCATGCTCAGCGGTGGTTAACTTCATCCCTTCAGGAATTTAGTCTTCTAGGGAAGTAAATTTCTACAAGAATGTGCAAGTAAACCATAAAACAGTACACTAAAAATTGTAATTTTTAAAAAAATTATTTTTTGATCTAGCCTCTTAGTGTAGCTGGCAGCACATCAGTTTTGTAATTACTTTTTGAATTTTAAAAGTATTTCATATTTATGATAAAAGATCCAAACTCTGCATAACAATAATGTTAGAAGTAAAAGTCCTCACTTCTCACTTCCCTGAAGGAACCATTGTTATAGTTACTTGCGTATCTTATAAATTTTTCCTGTGTGTATAAGCATAATGTTTATGTATTTTTCCCACAAAGGAATCATAATATATGTAGTATTCTATGAGTTACACTTTTCAGTTAGCATTATATTTTGAACACATTCTCATGTAAATACACAGAGTTCTGTCATTTTCTTCTCAAAGTCTGCATTGTGGTCCCTCATTGTCTCTCATTAATGAATAATCACTACCAATAGTATTAGCAGTTATTTTAATTTGTACACAATTTTTACAAGAGTCTAGAGTGAGTTTGAGAAGAAAGAATACCAAAGAGAGAGAAACAAGAGTGGAAATGTTAGTTGCTCAGTCTTGTCTGACTGTGACCCCATGGACTGTAGCCCACCAGGCTTCTCTTCCATGGAATTGTCCAGGCAAGAATACTGGAGTGGGTTGCCACTTCCTTCTCCAGGGGATCCTCCTGACCCAGGGATCGAACCTGAGTCTCCTGCATTGCACGCAGATTCTTTACCATCTAAGCTATCAGGGACGCCCCACAAGAGAGCTTATAATAAAAACTAAAATAGAGATGTATTTTGTACTCAAAGAGCAGGTTCACTCTAATATGATAATATAAAGAAAACCTAGAAAGGAGGCATGATTCAAGACAGATTTTAAGGAATGAGTAAGATATGTCCATAAAGAAAAAAAATAACTATATGTCCAGGGAAAAATCACTTCAGCTATGACCAAAAACATAGAGGTAAATAATGAAGGGAAAGACTGATGTAACTAATTAGGAATGGTAAAGGGATGAGAATGACAAGAAAGCAAAGTTATAGAAGATAATGTTATAAATATAAATATTAGAGGATAAGATGAAAAATATAGGCTGGGTTAAGATAGTGTAAGACTCTAATGTTGGGCTTATGCTATAGACTGGTGATTTTTAACTTGGCCCTTCAGAAGACATTTGACAATATCTGAAAACATTTTGCATTATAACTATGAGTGTGTGCTACAGTTACCTAGGAGGTAGAGACTAGAGATGCTGCTAAACATCCTAATAGGCAAAAGATAATGCCTTCCCTACAACAAAGATTTTTTTTTTTGAGTTTTTAATTAATTTTTATTTTTTTAGTTTGTTTTGCTTTACAATACTGTATTCATTTTGCTACACATCGACATGAATCAGCAACAAAGATTTTAAGTGAAGTGAAAGTGTTAGTCCCTTAGTGGTGTTCAACTCTTTGCTACCCTATGAACTGTGGCCTTCCAGACTCCTCTGTCCGTGGGATTCTTCAAGCAAGAATACTGGAGTGGGTTGCCATTCTCGTCTCCAGGGAATCTTCCTGACCCAACCCAGGGATCAAATCTGGGTCTTCTACATTGAAGTCAGATTCTTTACCATCTGAGCTCCAAAATATCAGTAGTGTAAAGATTGAGAAACCAAAATTTAACCTAAAATTTGTTAAATTTTGAACCTCATCAATAAAAAAAATAAGTTGAGCATGCAGCTATATATATACATATGTCACTGCTGTTGCTACTGCTAAGTTGCTTCAGTCATGTCCGACTCTGTGCAACCCCATAGATGGCAGCCCACAAGGCTCCCCCATCCTTGGGATTCTCCAGGCAAGAACACTGGAGTGGGTTGCCATTACCTTCTCCAATGGGTGAAAGTAAAAACTGAAAGTGAAGTTGCTCAGTCACGTCCAACTCAACGACCCCATGGACTGCAGCCCACCAGGCTCCTCCATCCATGGGATTCTCCAGGCAAGAGTACAGGAGTGGGGTGCCATTGCCTTCTCCGACATATGTCACTACATAAGATCAATATTTAAATAACTTTATGCATTGTTTTATTTTACTTATTAGTCATATATGACCTATTTTTATCTCTCCAAAATATTATTCACATTTAAAAGCAAGAGAGTTCCAGAAAAACATCTATTTCTGCTTTATTGACTATGCCAAGGCCTTTGACTGTGTGGATCACAGTAAACTGTGGAAAATTCTGAAAGAGATGGGAATACCAGACCACTTAACCTGCCCCTTGAGAAATCTGTATGCAGGTCAGGAAGCAACAGTTAGAAATGGACATGGAACAACAGACTGGTTCCAAATATGGATTGGGGTCAGAAGGAGAAGGGGACGACCAAGGATGAGATGGCTGGATGGCATCACCGACTCAATGGACGTGAGTCTGAGTGAATTCCGGGAGTTGGTGATGGACAGGGAGGCCTGGCGTGCTGTGATTCTTGGGGTCGCAAAGAGTCGGACACGACTGAGCGACTGAACTGAACTGAAATATTAATTATATTCTTTAATTTTTGTTGAATTGGGAAGTAAATTTACATCTTTCATAATATTATTTATTCCCAGTTTTTCAGAAAGTGTTTTATTCTTATTCTATAAATAAGTAGTTCTAAGTGAGAACAATATGAATGAATTTTCTTCATTGCTTATAAAATCTTGAGCTGACTTTTTATGTGATACTTTTTAAGTGAGACTTTCTGGGAAATTGTCATCCCTAAGATCTCCCTCATCCAAAATCATGCTGTAATTTTTTTTTTTTTTAAATACTGCCTTGACCCAGTTTTGAGGGCCTGTAGATGCCAGTCAGTTTGCCTTCTTGAAAAGCTGATTAAGGCTACATTCCCAGCCGTCTCCCTTATTGAACTACGGTACACACCGCAATTGCTCTAAGACCAACTATCAACCAAGGACAACCCCAATCTCCAAGAGTTCTCTGGAGTTACTAAAAAATCTGGCTTTCTGTTAAATTTGCTTTTATTTAGTTTTAAACACTGCTGAAGCTGAAAATTTCACAAAGTAATCTAGATAGCAGTGGAAAAGCATACCATTTTCTAGGCTTATTAAATCATTATAATCATATTAAATTCTATTTATCAATTTTGTAGAGATTTTTGTTGAATTGGAAGGTAAATTTACATCTTTCATAATACTAACCATTTATTTTTCCCAGTTTTTCAAAAGGTATTTTATTCTTATTCTATAAATAAGTAGTTCTAAACCTAATACAATTTTGAATTTTGAATGCATTTTAATACATAAGAATATAATTTTTCTGCTGTTTAAATTTTTGCAAATAGGACAGTTTTTTCTAGCAATGAAAATCATATACGGGCAGATATTTTCAAGTATCCATTTTCAAAATGCCCTCTACATAGTCTGAGTTGTTTTGAACAGCAGTTGCTTTCTCACTCATTGTTAATTCATAAACTTTACCTGGGGGATGTATTAAGTATATTTATTCCTTCAATATCTAATGGACAACAACTTCTGAAAACAGTTCATCATCACAAAGAGGAGTAATCTATTTGGAAATGAGTCTTCTTTATAAAAGAAACCTACATATATATATTCCTTAAATTTTGTGCCTGTTTTTCTAAAGTATTCTTCCTGTCTTTCTTTGTGTTTATTTATTTGTTTATTTTTGGTTGTGTGGGTCTTCGCTGCTGTGCATGGGCTTCCTCTAGTTGCAGTAAGTGGGGGCTACTCCTCTTTGTGGTGCACAGATGACTTCTTGTGCTTCTTTTGTTGTGGAGCACGGGCTCTAGCCATGTGGGCTTTTGTAGTTGCAGCACCCAGGCTCAGTAGTTGTGGTACATGGGCATTAGTTCTGTGGCACGCAGAATCTTCTCAGATCAGGGATTGCCTGCCTGCATTGGCAAGCAGACCTCCCATCCACTGTACCACCAGGGAAGTCCTGTACCTTTTTCAAGTTCTCTGGCATGAAATAGCCAACAAACACTTTATGATATATATATAATTTTCATAGCCCCATTAATCTCATTAGAGACTGTTTTAAAGATGCTGCTATTGGTTATTGAGAAAAGAGTAACTGCATACTACATACGCCCATGTACTCTGCAACGTGCTGAAGTGAATGAAGGTATGAGGTGTCATATGAACCCTATCACAAGGTTTTTTAGGATCATGTTGGGATATTGTGAATAATGGAATTTAAAATCAGTTGCATTTAATATTTCTAAGTGTCTTCAGATAAAAATAAGTAGGCATTCTTATGATTTCTTTCTTAATGCCAATACATTGGACTTTCTTTGGAGATCCCTCAAATAGAAGCCATTTAAGTTTTTTGAAATGTGATTAGACTTAGAAAGTTAATGCAGGTGGCAGTTTGTTAGTTAACACATTTATCCAGGTCACATATGGCATGGATTTTAGAGGAGACAGAGTAAGGCAAGGAACTGATTAGGAGGCTTATAGGATCTATATTATAGAGACACAGCGGGCAAAACCAAGGTAAGGCTTTTAATCTGACAGATTTTATGAAGGTTGAATCAATATTTGACAATAGAAGTAAACGGAGTAGAGGAGGAATAGAAAGAGAGATGGAACAAGAGGAAAAGACAAACAAAGAGAATTGAATATTTTGGAAAAAAATGTTATCAGTGGATATAGAGAATGTACAGTAATGACTAGGGTTTTTCTATATGAGGGGGTAAGAAGAAATGGTGATCCTGTTAATTTTTGATGGTTTTATCAATGTCTGGCCATCTTTCCTGTAATGTAATAACAACAAAGTTTTCATTTTCATTTTAATTTCACATCAGTATTGTTACAGAGTTCTTTGCTTAGGTAAATAAACAATGGAGAAACAGAATACTTATTCATACATTTTAGTTCTTTTCTATCAATCATTAGTGTCAAACATTACAGCTGATCACATCAACTAATTTTGTAGAAAAATTGCAGAAGTCTTTCAAACTAAAAGAACAAGTGTTTTATTTTAACAATAATACCGATATCTTACATCTGTATCCTTCTTTACAATTAAAAGGTTAAATTGTAACTAATGTCTACAGCATTATTGTGTCTCCTGGGAGATGATGAGTATCATAAACCTGTCCCGCACGATGAGGATGTGCACTGACATCCCTTCAAAGCTCAGCTTCTGTGAGACTTTCTGGGAAACTGTCATCCCTACGATCTCTCTCATCCCAAATCATGCCATAGTGTATGTGTGTGTGTGTGTGTGTGTATATATATATATATATATATATATATATTTTTAAGTACTGCTTGGACCCAGTTTTGAGGGCCTGTAGATGCCAGTCAGTTTGCCTTCTTGAAAAGCTGGCTAAGGCCACATTCCCAGCCATCTTCCTTATTGAGCTACTATATGGTAAAACATCTGCCTGCAATGCGGGAGACCAGGGTTTGATTCCTGGGTTGGGAAGATCCTTCGGAGAAGGAAATGGCACTCCACTCCAGCACTCTTGCCTGGAAAATCCCATGGATGGAGGAGCTGATAGGCTATAGTCCTGGGGTTGCAAAGAGTCGGACACAACTGAGCGACTTCACTTCATACACACACCATCATTGCTCTAAGACCAAGTATCAGACAACCAAGGACAACCCCAATTTCCAAGAGTTCTCTGGAGTTATTCAGATTACCCAGACCTATGTACAACTGCCTTGCTCTGCTCTTTCATTTTCTTCCTCCTGCCATGTGATGAATCCAGGTCCTTTCCCTGCGCGGCCCTGAGTGGCATGCTGTGTTCCCTGGAAACTGTGCATATAGTGAAACTATAAAACCCTTTGCTGGTTTTCTTTCTGTGTCTGCACCTGGCCTTACCATACCTCACCTAAGGTTACATGGATAAATACAGGTCTGGTGTGGTTTAGATAGTTCTTACCAGCAATAGCACTTACAACACCTCTAGCAAAGCACTTGTATTGTTCAGTTGTATTCTGTTTCAGTAGCCAGTCAGCTCCAGGAAACAGAACTGTCTTTGATTGCTCTTACTCCCATTCCTGTCATGACCCTGGCACATAGTAAGTGCTCAATAGAAGTAATAGAGATTTTTGAAATGCAGGATTGGTGAAGTGAATGGGCAATGCTTTCAGTATAAAAATAGTAGCACAAAGCCACATCCAGTCCCTATGCTATAAATTCCCTTCTGAAGACCCTGAGCATTATTCTAAACAAAAGCATAAAAAAGTCAACATATTATGTTACGTTTTAAATAAATAAGGAACACCCACTTGAAAACTATAGTATTACACTACCATCCACAATACAGTGCAGATTTGGTTGGAAATGTGGAATTTCTAAAGTGAATCAGATTATCTCATCTCTTTTTTCAGTCATTCTCTGGTGGTATAGATCGTGTAGTGCTTTGCCTGGGTCTCCCCTCAGTGGCAAGGCATTTATTCTCTCAGCAGCTTGGAGTATTGGTTACTGAGACCCTCTCTGAGAACTGCCCTCAGCTGAAAGGAACTCTCTTGAACAAGTAGTGTTTGCCTCCAAGGATTGTTCAGTGTAGAATGAAGAAGGAAGGGTGACTACAAAAACTCAACCCCCTTGTCTCCTTGTGAAACATCTCTGAAGGATCATCCTATTGCCAGAGCTCTCAGGGAGAATGGCTGAAGCCTCTGTGGCAACTGTTTTGTGGGTCATAAATATGACTAACACTCTGCCTAACCCCGCTCCCCTAAGTCGCTTACAGATCTTGTTCCCCATTCCTCTCCTGTGAACTCCTATAGGCACATGACTGTCTGAGAGTCTCAATATCTATTTCCCAGGGAAACCAACCTAAGACATCACTTATAAAATAAAGTGATGTGCAACTAATTTTAAACATGAAATAAAGATTTGTAAACCACTTGATTCAATATGTTAATTGAGTTCACACTTTACTGGAAGACTAGATTTTATAATATTTATCAATAAATAATAGTCTTAGGGCTTCCCTGGTAGCTTATACAATAAAGAATCTACCTACAATGCACAAGACCCAGGTTCGATCCTTGGGTTGGGAAGATCCTCTGGAGAAGGCAATGGTAACCCACTCCAGTATTCTTGCCTGGGAAATCCTATGGATGGAGGAGTTTGGGGGCTATGGTCCGCGGGGTCGCCAGGAGTTGGACATGACTAAGCAACTATATTCTTGGACATTATAATGAGATTGATGTTTTACACCCCTCTTTCCTACATTCCTATGCAATACTGCTCTTTACAGCGTCAGATCTTGCTTCTATCACCAGTCACATCCATAACTGGGTATTGTTTTTGCTTTGGTTCCATCCCTGCATTCTTTCTGGAGTTATTTCTCCACTGATCTCCAGTAGCATATTGGGCACCTAATGACCAACCTAGATAGTATATTGAAAAGCAGAGACATTACTTTGCCGACTAAGGTCCATCTAGTCAAGGCTATGGTTTTTCCTGTGGTCCTGTATGGATGTGAGAGCTGGACTGTGAAGAAGGCTGAGCACAGAAGAATTGATGCTTTTGAACTGTGGTGTTGGAGAAGACTCTTGACAGTCCCTTAGACTGCAAGGAGATCCAACCAGTCCATTCTGAAGGAGATCAGCCCTGGGATTTCTTTGGAAGGAATGATGCTAAAGCTGAAGCTCCAGTACTTTCGCCACCTCATGTGAAGAGTTGACTCATTGGAAAAGGCCCTGAAGCTGGGAGGGATTGGGGGCCGGAGGAGAAGGGGACGACCGAGGATGAGATGGCTGGATGGCATCACAGACTCAATGGACGTGAGTCTGATTGGACTCCGGGAGTTGGTGATGGACAGGGAGGCCTGGCGTGCTGCGATTCTTGGGGTCGCAAAGAGTTGGACACGACTGAGCGACTGAACTGAACTGAACTTCCTACATTCCGTCAATTTTGTATTTTTTTATAAAATGTTATTTGGAATAATCATTGATACCTTCTCAAGAGAATATTTTATTCTCGTTAATCTTCACAGTGAAATAGACTTTTTAAAAGTTGACAAACCTTCTTTTAGAAAAAACCCAGAATCATCATTTAATCTATATGAAATATTCAAAATATTTGATGATGAACTTAACCCATTTTAAGTAAATAAATAAAATCCCACTATAAAGGGTTTTGAATCTAATGATACTGAATGAAAAAATATATTTTCCAGGAATAATTTTAGCTTTCAACAAGAGCTGCATATTACTATGTAGTTATTTTAACAGTATTAGCTACTGTTGTGCCAGTTGCCTTGTGACTATTTTAATCATCCTTAACTATGCATCATTTCCTATGGCAAATTATACACACTTCTGAATTTTTTTTCATCTGTTCCAGTTCAGCTCCTCCTTACTTCTAAGGCTTACAAATTTAGTTTAATCATCTATAACAAATCAGACAAAAAGAAAAAAGAAAATAAATGAGTGATTTTGGGTAAACTGAGACTCCATAAGCATTAAAGGGACTCCTTTTTTATTTGTATTATTTAAAATTACCACTAAATATTGAGAGATGACAAAGATGATGGTAAGAAAAGGAAGAAGTACTTGGCTTTTCTTTCTAATAAGATAGTTAATTGGGAAAGAATATTCTAAAGTATCGGATATAAATAAGCAGGTGGAAAAGAAAGAAGAGAGGTAAAATGGTATCAAGTTATTTTGAGAATTAAAGTAATTCAAATTCATAAGTCTTTTCCAAATGTATTTTTGTTTGCTTAAAGTAGCTAAGCTAGTGTTTTGCCATTCTGGCAGAGAATGGACTAGCAAGAATATTCAGTCTCCCTGGTTCCAGGTCTGATCTCCTTATGTGATTGGATGATATTTTATAAGAAATAGACAAGAGAACTCGTAGATGAAATGATGTGCAGATTTAAGCCCTGTCACTCACCTGGCTGAAATGCCTTACAGGTTATTTTATTTCTGCCTTCTATCTGGACTGTGCTTTAGGGCTGACAAAACAGGTGACATTTTGAACTTGCTGTTTTTTAAATCTTGGCAAAGTAGCCAGAATTCTGACTTTTAACCCAAAGGCAGGACAAGTTGTTGACTACTATAATCAAAGTAGTGGTCAGTCATTCTCCTTGCAATCACTGCTGCTTTCTGATGGTGTCCTCTTTAATAATGCTGTCTATTATTTTGCAGTGCCTGACACTGAATGGACAGTTGCACATCGATTCACTCTTTGGTTCTACTAATTTTATTCTAGTGGGAATTTCAGTATAGTCATATAGCATAATGGTTGGATTTACAGCCCCAGAGCTGAAGCTGGGCGTGCAGGCCAGCTCCATCACTGCAGTCTTGGATAACTGTGTTAACTTGTCCTAACTTGAGTTTCCTCCTCTTCAAAATGGGAGCAGTCATTATCATGCTGTTGTGAGGAATAAACAGGGATCATGTGTGTAACACACTTGGCCCTGTGTCTGGCATGAGGTTCTCAAATTGCTTTGAATCCATCCAGAGAAGAGGGATATTATTTAGCTGTGGACTCAACAACCTCATATTTGGTGTCGTGGCTAAGAAAATCAAGTAAATAAAAATAGGATAGAGGTCAAAATAGCTTCTACGTCAGTTATAAAGCCCAGGCTAGAAAGCATATGTGAACTAACTCTTTAACCGAACTCCAGAATGAGGCAGCTTTATCCATCCAGCCTCAGGCAGCCCTCACTGCAGTCACATGCTCTCAGCAGGATGCTCATGTGCTCAGGCCTAAGAGAAAGGGGTTGAGCTGGTTATGGCAATTATTCCTCCCAAACTTACAGTCTCAAAAGTGACTGCACTCCCCCACCCCTGCCCCACCTTCTTCTTAGGGATACAGTAAGAGAAACACTTAGAGAGAGACTCAAAGTTATACTCATTCAGCCACCGTCACAGGAAGGAAACATCAGACATGGGAAGGAGCATTGTGGAGTTAAGTACTCAGTAAATGATAACTGTTATCATTACAGGCTAACAGATATATATCGTTTTTTCTTTCAGTTCATTTCAGTCGCTCAGTTGTGTCCGACTCTTTGCAACCCCATGAATCGCAGCATGCCAGGACTCCCTGTCCATCACCAGCTCCCAGAGTTTACCCAAACTCATGTCCATTGAGTCGGTGATGCCATCCAGCCATCTCATCTTCTGTCGTCCCCTTCTCCTCCTGTCCCCAATCCCTCCCAGCATCAGTCTTTTCCAATGAGTCAACTCTTTGCATGAAGTTGCCAAAGTACTGGAGTTTCAGCTTCAGCATCATTCCTTCCAAAGAACACCCAGGACTGATCTCCTTTAGAATGGACTGATTGGATCTCCTTGCAGTCCAAGGGACTCTCAAGAGGCTTCTCCAACACCACAGCTCAAAAGCATCAATTCTTCTGTGCTCAGCTTTCTTCACAGTCTAACTCTCACATCCATTCATGATCACTGGAAAAACCATAGCCTTGACTAGATGGACCTTTGTTGGCAAAGTAATGTCTCTGCTTTTCAATATGCTGTCTAGGTTGGTCATAACTTTTCTTCCAAGGAGTAAGTGTATTTTAATTTCATGGCTGCAATCACCATCTACAGTGATTCTGGAGCCCCCCCCAAAATAGTCTGACACTGTTTCCACTGTTTCCCTATCTATTTTCCATGAAGTGATGAGACCAGATCCATGATCTTCATTTTCTGAATGTTGAGCTTTAAGCCAACTTTTTCACTCTCCTCTTTCACTTTCATTAAGAGGCTTTTTAGTTTCTCTTCACTTTCTGCCATAAGGGTGGTGTCATCTGCATATCTGAGGTTATTGATAGGTCTCCCAGCAATCTTGATTCCAGCTTGTGTTTCTTCCAGCCCAGCATTTCTCATGATGTACTGTGCATAGAAGTTAAATAAGCAGGGTGGCAATATACAGCCTTGACATACTCCTTTTCTTATTTGGAACCAGTCTGTTGTTCCATGTCCAGTTCTAACTGTTGCTTCCTGACCTGCATGTACGTTTCTCAAGAGGCAGGTCAGGTTGTCTGATATTCCCATCTCTTTCAGAATTTTCCACAGTTTACTGTGATCCACATAGTCAAAGGCTTTGGCATAGTCAATAGAGCAGAAATAGATGTTTTTCTAGAACTCTCTTACTTTTTTGATGATCCAGTGGATGTTGGCAATTTGATCTCTGGCTCCTCTGTTTTTTCTTTACTTCACTCAAAACATAAAGTATATTAGAAAATTATTCAATCTCCCATTTTTAAAATGTATATTTAATAACTTTTTAAGGAAAAGTAAAAAAATAAATTTAAAAAATACCGGAGAAAAACCAAACTGAGAAAAGCTGTAGGAAATAAATCTGTCCCCACATACCCAAAATACATGTGATAGAGAATTCAGAAGTCTTTGCAGTGTTATGACTGGAATAATAAACTCTGGACACATGAGGAAAGGACAAGCATAGTTTCAAAACATATTTTTAATCTTTAATGAAGTATCTAGACAGAAAAATTTCAACTTGATCCAAAATGTAGACCCTGTTGTCTAAACGAAAATGAAATATTTTCATTTGCAGAATGTAAATTTTATTCATACATGTGATATTGCTTGACGTTGTGAATGTCTTTATTTGGTTCTCAACAAATATGCTAGGAGATGAACTGCATGTTTTTCAGTTTGTGACAAGTTTTTATATTCCCTTCTCAGTACTTGCTCCCTATATATTGTGTTAATACCTCTATTCCTTATTTTCTGTACCTATGGGTAAGGAATAATAATGGGAATGGTATTTTAAAGTATCTAAAATTTTTGTTTCTGCAGCAGAGATAGTATTCTCCAAGAGCCAAGGGCATATGTGAGGCAGAAATTTTTATCAAATATCAGCAGATGAATAAATAGGTAATAATGTTTTTAAACTAAAAGTCATTAAAATTTAACTCACTAGAGACTCACTAAATACAAGAAGAACATACATGAAAATAATTTGGAGAATTGTGTTATAAACAATTATGATTATTTCACCAAATCTTTAAAATTTTGGTGAACAATGTGATGCTATATTTTATTAAGTAGTATATATCGGTCTCTACAGTAGAAAGGCCATTTATCTTCAGTTCTTTGCATATAGAGCTCACACGTAACAATTTCCCAAAGATTGGTTGAATGAATATTTGCTGGAGATAACAGGCATTGGTTAAATAAATAAATTTAAGTTGAGAACATCAGTGTCAATGGGGAGTTCTTATTTACTAAATGCTTATTTACTATTTGAAGCAATATTTCTTTGCTTATGGCATTGTTTTTCATATTTACCAGAGTCCCATGCTTTTGCCACATTAGGTTTGATACCTTAGAAGAGCACATTCACATTTTTTTTCCATAAACTTTCAAGATAGCCCTCTAGCTTTCACTCAAATTCAGATAATTTGGAGGAGGAAAGAGCTGAAAAAAAACACAAAACTGTCAAACATAATTATAGAGTGCAGCAGTCTTCCCAGTAATGGGAATGGTTCAGTGGTTATTTTTGAAACACGCCTGCACTAATATACTGTGCTTGAGTTCTTCAAGTACTTCAAGATATTTGCTTTTTATGAACATGGGTGAAATTTTTCCACTTATGTTTTATATTAGATGAGTGCAAAGTTGCTGACTAAAAACCAGAAAAATGTGAGATTTTAATTATGATCCTAAGACACTCCACATGCATATAAATGAATGTTGTAACCCTTTCTCGTTGCTCACTCCGGTTGTTTTCCCAAGGTCCCCCTGAGAAACAGCATTATACTGAGTCATGTCTTGCCAAATCCTTTGCAAAATGAGAGATTCAGTACAAATTGTGATTATTTCATGATGTGTCCACTAATGTTTTAGTGTCATATCATGATGATTTCATGATGTATCGTTATTTCCAGTTCCAACTTGAGTATTTATTATCTGACACATAAATTCCAGGATATACTGTAGCATTAATGGCTTTTGCAAAAACATGTACAAAATAATCCATATTGGAGGAGGCTACATATTTGGAACATAGCTCTTCATTTTTTCCTGCCTAAAATTTGATTCATTCCTTCTCCTGCCTTTGTTTTTATGTTATATTTGCACAAATTATGTTCATAAGGTTCAAAGACAGCTTGCCTCCTGATAGGATCATGAGTAATTCATTTTAGTGAGAGACCTGTTGGTGTTATTTTTAAATACTCTTTAAAAAATACCTTTAAGACCCTCAAAATAAAGTACATAATTACATTTTCCAGTCATGTAAACCATTTCACATGGGCAATATTATCTCATAATGCCTTTCTTTTCACTTCCAAGTGACCTGGAAAATTTGGTGCAGTACTAGACTTTCTAGCTAGTATGAGCATGTATTGCTATTTAAATGCTGCCTTTTTTTCCTACATGGAGCTTATAGCTTTTTAAGTTTTGAAAACAGCTTTATTCATATAAGTAACATGTTGTTAGAATTTAGAGGGCATTAGGTGGCTTAGAGGTTAAAGCGTCTGCCTCCAATGAGGGAGACCCGGGTTCAGTCCCTGGGTCAGGAAGATCCCCTGGAGAAGGAAATGGTAACCCACTCCAGTATTCTTGCCTGGAGAATCCCATGGACAGAGGAGCCTGGCAGGCTACAGGCCATGGAGTCGCAAAGAGTCGGACATGACTGAGCGACTTCACTTCACTTCTAGAAAGGAGTGTTACACCATTCTAGAAATAAGTGAGAGAGGGTATTTCAGCTTGTTTTATATTTAACACTGGAGTTATTAAAGAATAAAAAAGAAAAAAGTTTGGAAATTCTAAAATAAGCAATTGCCAGGAAATTTTAATGATTTGTCTCAAAATTTAGCTAATGATTTGCATAGGTGGAGTAGATGGTAGCTTAGAGAAAGATGTATTTGAAGAGTGATGAAATAACCTCCCAACTGAGATTGAGCTCTGCAATTCATTCTGCTATGGCAGTTTCTCATATTATTCAGCCCTTAAGCTTAAGGCACTAATGGTTTCTGATGAAACATACATGAATCAGGGAAGGGCTACACATCAAGTAATTACAAGTCATTCATACCACTTTCTCTTGTTTATCAGTTTAGCCAGTCCGAAGAGAAAGCAAAATAAATAGGCAGTTTTCCTTTAGGAGGAAAGGAATTCATAGCATAGCTAAGTAGTCAGTTTCTTGAGCTCTTTTCTTTGTGACATACTTAATAAATAATGTCTAAAAGCAAAACACTCTTCTGTGTGCATGCCAATAGCATGCAGATCCCTGTATCTTAGTAGTGATTCATCCCATTCCTTCTTTGGAAAGGTGGCAGAATACAGTGTTTCTGATGCAGGCTCTGGAAATAGATGGCTAGGCTCAAACCCCAGCTCTGCTACTTTCTAACTGTGAGTTCTTAGTTAAATCACTTAAACTCTTTAGGTTGCAGTTTCCTTATTGGAAAAATCAGCATAGTAATTTGCACCTTTTTTCATTCATTTATTGAGAGGGTTAAATGAGTTAATCCATGTAACACATACAACACAATTCGGTAAGCCCTCAACTAATAGCTGCTATTATTATTCCATCATATTTCATGGAAGAATCCAAATTGGAATGTAGATCAGAGAGATTAATATTATGTTTGTGCCATATTGGTATAATAGTGTCAGCTATAAAATGCAGTTGCTTTGTAAGTAGTAAATGTGGTACCAGAATTTAGCAGAAGTAAAGTAAAAGTGAAAGTGAAGTCGCTCAGTCCTGTCTGACTCTTGCGACCCCATGACTGTAGCCCACTAGGCTCCTTGCCCTTGGGATTCTCCAGGCAAGAATACTGGAGTGGGTTGCCATTTCCTTCTCCAGGAGATCTTCCATAAAATCAGTTTTTCTGTCCTAAGTATTACTAGGATTTGTGTTGAAATTTCTGAATGAGTATTTTCACTCCTAAGATTTCCTTGTTTTGAACATGTTGGGTTTGATATGTTTATATTCATGACATAAAGTCTCATATATAAAAAAGATAAAATAAAAAGCGTATCTCCCCGCTTCTTTTCCCTCCCCTGACAAGCCTGTCTCTGAAGCACAGGGGCACGTTTGAAATAGGATTTGAAGAAAGAGCTGTGATGTGAGTGCATGTGTATGTGTTTGCCCAGCTTGATGAAGTCCCTATAGGAAAGACAAGTAGGAGACTTTTAGCCTATATTACTGCTAGTCCCTCAACCTTTACACTTTATATCCATAAGCATTTACTCCAGAATTTTCCAAAATAATAACATTAAAAAAAAAAATGAAGACTGTTCAAGCACTGAATTATCTGTGAGAGTCAGCCAAGTTACACCAGCTGCATTGGCTCAATTCCTACATCTGGGCTCCAAGGCGGGTAACAAAAAAAAAATCTCCATGAGCAGTATTTTAAGAATTTTGGCAACACACAAGACAGGGGAATTAAAAATAATTCTTTGCTGAAAACAGAATTGGTGGAAAACAATTCTGTTTGCTTGCCATAGTCCACCAAGCTATCTAATGGCCAGCCGTTAGAATACAAACAAGTATGCCCAAAAGTGCTGTCCAAAGCCACATGTCCCTCTAGTAAAGGCCAGTGGCTCAGTGACTGAGTCCCGGGAATGAGAAACAGCAGTGGACTTAACACAAAGCGTTAAATGGATTCCCCATATTACTATTTTTTAGCCGAAGTGGTGACATTTCCCAATAGCTAGTATAACGTAGGATGTGTTTGGGCCCGTGGGGGAGCTTTGTTTTATCCCTGATTTTCTTGTCCCTTCCTTTAAGTCATTAAGTAGGGCTGATTAGTTTCTTTCCTTGGTTCCTGTGGAGTTTTATTTCTTCTTGTATTGCCACATTCATTTTGTATAAAAAGGCAAAGGAGAAACAGTTTAACAGGGCTATACTGTACCTTATGTAGAAAAGACTCTTTAGAAGCAGGCTAAACTTAAAGACTTGAAATTAATTGAAGAAATTTAAATATTGACAAGAAGGATGAATGTAAAGCAGTATGAGGAAGGACTCAATATAATGATTTAGTGTTTTTTTTTTAATTGGAAAGGATGGATAACCATGATGGTTCCTAAGTAATCATTATCAAATACTTGTTTTGATATGGTGCTGTATTGCTCTTTTTCAAGAAGAGACTCAACAGGCCTTGACTTTGTCCTCAAAAAGTTTATGATCTAAAGAGTATCAAATAATAGAAAATAAGCACAGCAGAATGCCACATTAAGGCCTTGTTCAGTGTATTCAAGACATGAAAATAAAAATGAGCTGTTAGAATGCAAGTTATCTAAGGAGATAACCATTTGAATTTCAAGTAGATAGAGAAGAAAGACCTATGGGAAAACGTAAGGAGGGAGATGTCTTTCTGGTTCAGAAGTGTACGTGGGGTAAATGGCAGTATAAAAGGGAGGTGAATACTTTCCAGTGGATAAAAGTGTTGGAGCCTTATCTAGTATGGGCTGAGGACTGTCAGAAAAAGATGTGATATGTGTGGTCTTAACTGCAACCTCTGTCTAATCAGACCAGTGGTACAATGGAGAGGGAAATAAAAGCTCAGAAGTAGTTTGTTTTTTTTTTTCTTTTAAACAAGGTGATTTATAAGTGTTATGCAATTGGGTTATATAACTGTGGCAAACAAGAAATCATAAATCTGGAATTCAGTCTTTGTTCCAGGTGACACAGCTTATGTGAAACTTCATTGTGATAATAAGGAAGATGCTCATGTGTTAACATTTCCCCCACTTGCTGTTTCTCAGATTCAAGGGAAATGAAAAGCAACAAACTCATAGTTCTGGGCTTCTAGAACACAGTGCATTCCTTACTATATGAAAGCTTTTCAACTAATGAACTGGAAATGTACTATGAGCAGAAAAAGAGAAGACAAGAGAACTTCTACACCATCCTATTGACTTGATCAACAAATATTTCTTGTGTTGCTTGTCTGCTATCACACTAATGCCATGAGATCAAATAACTATCCATGAACAGCAACTCAGCCCAGAGTAATGCCTTCTTTGCTATCTATAGGAATTAATAGCATCATAGACTAGAGAAATTATTCGTGCACTCATGTATTCATTTCATTTATTTTCATCTCATTGGCCTTTGAGGTCTGACCTATTTTAAAATATTGCAGTTTTTTGTTCAGGTCTTAATTTTTTTTTTTTTTTTCTCAGTCAAAAGTAATAGGGATCATTCAAGCAGCTCTTCTAATCCTCTCTCATTCATGAACATTTTTAAGGCTGATCACAAAGTATCTTTTTCTGTTCTGCTATTTGAGCCTATTTCTTTCCTGGTTGAATAAAAATGCTGTTGTCTGTTTCATTATTCATTGCTGTGTAGCAAAACAACCTAATCTTAATGGCATTAAACAGTTATTATTATCACTCATGATTTCAGGAATTGACTAGACTCAGGGTAGTGGTTCTCACTCAGAATCTTTGCACCATTGTAGTGAGGCAGTAGCTACAGCTGGACTCTCATTTTGAAAGTTTCCTCTCTTATGTGTCTGACACCTAGTCTGGGAGCATTGGGCTTCTCTCTCTCTCTCTCTCTCTAGGTGCTCTTCATGTGGTATCTCCAGCATAGAAGTGTAAGGTGACGATGGCAAGTCAATGCTTAAAACGCGAGTCCTGAAAGAGATAGCCAGACAGAAGCTGTCTCCTAGTCTTGGAAGTCAATTAGTAATACTTCCTCAGCAATCTATTTGTTATAAGCAAAGAACTAAGATCAATTCATATTAAAAGGGAGGGGAATGAGGCTTGTCTTTCGAGAGAGAAGTGATCATTTGTGATCATGAAAACCTGCAAGTGCTTGTGAGCTAAGTCACTTCAGTCATGTCCAACTCTTTGCTACCCTGTGAATGCAGCCCGCCAGGCTCCTTTGTCCATGGGATTTCCCAGGCAAGAATACTGGAGTGGATTGTCATGCTTCCAAGAGATCTTTGGGACCCAGGGATTGAACCTGAGTCTCTTAAGTCTCCTGCATTGACAGACTGGTTCTTTCCCACTAGCATCACCTGGGAAGCCCTAAAACCTGCACAGTCTTCATTAATCTGGTCTCCTGCCTAGTCCTCATAGGGATGCTAATTCTTTCTCTAATTCATTACTTCAGCCATTATATTTTTCCTCTTCCAGTATAAATTAAGCATCAAATCACATTTGTAAATGTACTAGGAAAGTGTAAAACATAATTCAGGGATAAATGCAGGGATACTTCTTCTGGCTTTTAGAGGTATACCATCTGTCACAGAGAACAGAAAATAAAGCACTGATCAAAGCCAAATGTCAATATTCAATATATGTTTATTAAACATCTGGTATATGTCAGACACTGCACTACATTCTAGGAATACAGAGATGAATAAGACTCATGTTCTGCATTCCAGGCACTCAAGATCTAATCTATATCATGGCCATAATGAAGCAGTTTGATTAAGAGGCATGCACCATTCCACTGAAAACACTTTCCTCAAGATTTCTAGCAACTCCCATTTTGTCAAATCCAATGATACTCAAAGGCCAAGTGTATACCCCTCTTCTTAGTCCATCTCTCAGCAACCAGAATTTGACATAATGAACCTTCTTGACATACTTTGTTTAACTGATTTTTTAGACACCACTTTCTTGGTTATCTTCTTTACCACCTTCTCTTTTTTATTCTCCTTTGCTGCATCCTTTTTCTCATAATGTTGGAGTGTCCCAAGGCATAACTCTGAATCCTGCGCCTTTCCTTCTCTAATTCTGTACTTGCTATCTCATGGCTTTTAATGTTACCAACCCCCAACCCTCAAATTTATCTTTCTAACCCTAGCCATCCCATAGGCCCCTTAGTAATCTTTCCAACTGCATATCACCTTCAGCTGACCACTGAACAAACATAAAATCCAGACTCCAAATAGAACTTTTGATTTCCTCAAATGCTCTGATCTGTTCGTATTTAACTTCTCCATCTGAATTTATGAGACTACCATTTACTTCTCGCAAAAGATACCTAGAGGTCATTCTTGATGACTGAATTAGTCACCATAAAAATTCAAGTCCTGCTGGTACTACAATTGAAATATATCATGATCAGTACACTTTTTTCTTACTATTTCTATTTCTACAAACACCTTCTACATATGTGCACCACTTGGAACATAGTAGGTGTGCAATAAGACTGGATGAGTAGACGAATATATGCATCAACTATGAGAGTAACATAGGATAGTGTTTGTTCCTATCACACATGGATGTGTATTGTGAAGCAGAGAAGGCTATAGGGTAACAGTTTCAAGTAGAGAGGATTAGGGAAGGCATCTAGTCTCTGTTGGTCAATACCTGAGACCTTGTGAAGGATATTAAGCTGTATGAATCCTAAAAGGAATCTCTTTCAGTACATACAGTCAGTTGAGAAAAGTTAGTAAAGAGACATTCCACTATGAAATGGGTCTTTTCAAAAAGTTAAAGAAAAATCAGGAAGATTGATGTTAACAGTTAAAGTTGTTTTCCCCGTTATCTGATAAATTCAAAATGACTTGATGAAGATTTAAGCTCTCACCACACCCCTCCTTATTGCAGATTTTCATTCTTTCTCTTAAGGTAAAAGTTATTTTCCTTTCTTCTTTGGTATTTTGTACGACCAGTATTTTATTCTCACTTGCCAGAGGGAAAAAAAAATTTTTTTTCTGTAAAGTAAATATGGTTTTTCGCTTTAAAATATCTTTTTAGAAAAGTTCCCTGGAATCTTACTACACTGATATCCCCCAAAAAGCAAATATCTCTATGTGTCTTGTTACTTCCAAAGGGAATAATAAAATTCCCCCATTTTTTAGACACATATAACTTGGTGTCCAATATCCAGAATTTATTTGGAAGGAAATTGTGTACCTAGGTTATTTTTATTTCTTAACTGTAGTGCTACATCAGTTTTCAAGCTGCACTGCTCATTTGCTTTCTTTTTTTTTTTCTTTAACTTTTTTCTTCTTCTGGTATGAGACATTTTAGCTGCAAGTGCTTTCAAGAGCACTTTACAAAAATGTATTACAATTATCTGGAGCTGGCTGAGGTTTGACTTAGTTTAAAAGATTCTTTTAATTTGCCTCCCCCAAGTGATGTACTCAAATTGCTTTTGAAAAAAAAAAAAAAAGTTCTGGGCATGCCTGGCAACTATCTGATTGGAAATAGCTATTAGTCCTAGGGCAGGTTGATTAACCTTTTTCTATGCCAAATAGCTCCTTTGCTTCTTACCAGAATTATACAAATGAGTGAGGGTTAAATAAGGTAAGGAAAGGTTTAGAGGTGGCAAAAAGAAACAGGGCAACTTTAAAATCCAGCTATAAGTTATGCCTCTTCTCTCTTCAAAGATGGCATTACAGAAGTAAAAATAGCAGTGGCAACAAAAACCAATATTTATTGTTTCCTATCTGCCAGCCACTGAAAGCCACTATGTAAAGTAGTTACTAACTACACACACTCTGCAACTAAGGAACCTGAGGTTCAGATTGGGGGTGTAATTTAATTACTATTGGGCTTCCCTGGTGGCTCAGATAATAAATAGTCCGAGCCAGTGAACAGTGGAACTGGAGTTTTAACCGTTTGTTTTATTTCCATGCCTACAGACACAGATAAGGTCTCTTTTCCTTCTCCCCTCACTTCCCCCTCATCCCTTTTTATCTTGGCTGAGCCAACCCCCAGCCCCCTCATAGTTTTTTCTTTTGGAAGTCTGTAGGGGCATAGGGCAGAGTGATTTTGCTGTCTAATGGGCTTAGGTAAGCCGCCTAAATACAGAATGTGCTAAAGACAGGCCTGGCTACCCAATTATAGTCTCCTTTTAGCTTTGGCTAGAGAGAAATCCCCAGAGCAAGTGTTAAACTTGGTCACCCACGCTACTTCCTTTCTTGGCTGAGAGTCAGACAGAGTGAATTTTGGATCTGGCATTAAGTCTATTCAGGAAATAATAACTGCCACAACCCAAGCACTTTGTGTCTCAGCTTTGGAACTGGATTCCTGATCATTGCCCACTTTGATTGGTTTTGATAGGGTGTGGGCCTGTCTTCAAAATAAACACAATCAGTTTATTTGCTGTTTTGGTAGTTTATAGCATACTGCCTTTTAAAATTGTAATAGCAACTCTATATATTGGTAACTCTTGCCTGGAAATATTTTCCTCCCCCCAAATATTTAACAAATCTGTATTAAAGCAACATCCTTCATGGAATAATGGTTCTGTTGTCACTCATATGTACCTGATAATTTTTTTAAGACATATATTCTCTTCTTGAAAAATTTAAAAAGTTGTTTATTTGGAAACAATTGGGTTCAAGTAACTGGACTTATCTCTCCTGTCTGTTTTGCTGTTGTTAGCACTTCTGGAGTTTTGTTAAGAGATGTGAAGTTAATTTCTTGAAAATAGAAATGCTGAATCTTGATGCTTCTTAAAATAAAATACTTCATAATATATTGAATAGTTGCAAAAATGAAAATGGCACAATGTTAATACATTTAATTTGAAAAAGAACAAACAAATAAAATTTCAGAATCGAAAGGCTCAGTGCCTGAGTTATTTGAAAATAAAGTATCTTGAGAAGTACATCATCCAGATGTAGTTGACATGTTAACTGTAAGCACCATTGGAAGTTACTGTACACATAATTATGTCTTAAAAGATAGGAGGAATTAATGCCCAGCAGTAGCTCTACTTTTCTGTGAAACTTCCATGAAATAAATTTTATTTGTTCCTGGCTAGCCTCAGAGATCTCTCTCATTTGTAAAATCATAATTCTCCTGCTTATTTATATGACTCACTCCTTCTTCATTCCCTGACTCCTAAGAATAAACCAAATCTGTTATGACTTTTACTTCCTGATGATCTTATATTTTACAATTATATATTTACCTGTAATTATTTAATTAGATGATATTATTATCTAATAATGATCCCCTACACTGTGAGTTCTATGTGGTCAGAATCATGTACTTATTCACTAACCTAGCTGTATCTGTCGGAGAAGGCAATGGCACCCGACTCCAGTACTCTTGCCTGGAAAACCCCATGGATGGAGGAGCCTGGTAGGCTGCAGTCCACGGGATCGCTAAGAGTCAGACACGACTGAGCGAGTCCGCTTTCACTTTTTACTTTCTTGCATTGGAGAAGGAAATGGCAACCCACTCCAGTGTTCTTGCCTGGAGAATCCCAGAGATGGGGGAGCCTGGTGGGCTGCCGTCTATGGGGTCGCACAGAGTCGGACACGACTAAAGTGATTTAGCAGCAGCAGCTGTATCTGTAAGGACTGTGTTGATATAGTAAGGGCTCAGTACTCTTGCCCAGAAAATCCCATGAATGGAGGAGCCTGTTGGGCTGCAGTCCATGGGGTTGCGAAGAATCGGAGACGACTGAGCCACCTCACTTTCACTTTTCACTTTCATGCATTGGAGAAGGAAATGGCAACCCACTCCAGTGTTGTTGCCTGGAGAAGTCCAGGGACAGGGGAGCCTGGAGGGCTGCTGTCTATGGGGTCACACAGAGTCGGACACGACTGAAGTAACTTAGCAGCAGCCCCAGTAGACACTACTTAAATAGATCAATCAGTGAGAGAAAGAATGTAACACTGATCTGTTGGTTTTCCATTATCTCCCACTAGACTGTGAATACAGTGTATTTCAAAATGAATTCATAAGATATTTAGTTACCACCTACTATGTCTCAGACACTGGTTTAGGCACTAAGCATAAAGCAAGGAATATAATTGTACACATTTCCCAGTGGCTCAGCAGTAAATAATCCACCTGCAATGCAGGAGACACAGGAGACCTGGGTTCAGTTCCTGGAAATGGCAACCCACTCCAGTATTCTTGCCTGAAAATTCCATGGCAAGAGGAGCCTGGTGGCCAAGGGCCACAAAGAGCCAGACACAGCTGAGCACATAAGGCACACTAGCACAGTTGTGTGCAGCCCCTGGTCTCATGTAGCTTGTAGGTGTGGGGTTGGGTGGAGACGTGGATAGTAAGGGATCCTATAAGCAAATAATATATCTAGGAAGTGATTGAAGCTATGAGAACAGTATAAGGTGGTATGTGAGAGAAGAAGTAGGGATCTTCTTTATAGTATCAGAGTGCCTTTTCTTTGGCACATTTCGTACACATTGGTAATTTTATTTTAATGCATAATTTTAATGCATAATTAATATGCATCTTTGTGTCTTGTTTATCTAGCCTATATGAACACAGGAAAGAAAGAAAGTGAAGTCGCTTAGTCGTGTCCAACTCTTTGCAACCCCATGGACTATAGCCTACCACGATCCTCTGTCCATGGGATTTTCCAGGCAAGAGTATTGGAGTGGGTTGCCATTTCTTTCTCCAGAGGATCTTCCCAACCCAGGGATCAAACCTGGGTCTCCCACATTGTAGGCGGACACTTTACCATTTGAACCACCAGGGAAATATGATCACAGGGGATAGCATTGAATACTCCTTTGCCTTCCCAGAGCTCTAAATTCAATGCTGATCACTCATTATATCCTTTGTAATTGGTTGGAAATATATTCTATTCAAATTCTTAAAAGCTTAAGGCTTAAGTAAGAGGCTGGAGAAATGTTTGCTTGTAGACTTTGCGAATAACTGAGCTTGGTCAGTAATCCAACTCACAAAAGCCCATTTTAAAACTGAATCTCTTGGGAGCTGCAAATTGCTCCACTGGATTTATTTCAAGTCAGCACATTACAGGTTGTCTAAATGAACTGTGTTATTTCCTGTTATTGATGTCCATAAACTCTTAAAAGCAGTAACTTTTCCTCTAAGTTAATTTAAATTGACTCTTGGAAATAAAATCTGTTAAAGTTTTCTTAATAAAAACATATTTCAGGGTAGGACTGGTATAAAGAATTGAAAACAATTATTTATTCTATTTTCTTTGATTCTCTCCTGTGTCATAGCTGAAATTCACTTCTAGACCAATACTGGCTGAGATAAATACTAATGTGATAGAAATGAGGGCAAAATGATGAGTTTATTTGAAAGTGAGAGATTCTGAGTAGGGAGATTAGGGGCAGGTTTTCCAGCACAGAAACTGAACCAAAGCTTTTTCTTGCTTCTCCTGGGAAAAAAAGAATGTATTTCATTACCCTTTCAGTCATATCCTAGGTTCTGTTGCCACTGTTCAAATATCTTAGTAGTTGGAAAGATTAAAATATAGCTCTTTATTTCTCCCTTTTTAGTTTGACTGCCTGGAAATTTGTGTCTCATTCACTGGTCAAGAAGGACTGAAGTCCATATAAATGTGGCAACCTCTTTTTGAAATTCATTACACATTTTTCCTTTTGGAAGTTTTCAGTTGGATGGCAATTTGTAATATTATTGCTTACAGATATAATAATGTAGGGGCTACAAAATCCTTTCTTTATCTTTTACACATGAATTGTTGTTAACATCTGATCTATTAACTGTACCTTCTCCATTAGAAGGTTTAGAGTGAAAATACTTCTCTGGGTAACTTGAATGATGTAAGTTGGGGTAAACTTTCCATCCCCAATGTTCGGAATAGATGTCAACAATTCCAGATAGGCTTCCAAATCCAGATGACCTAGTTAATTTTATTTCAGGGCAGTGAACAGATGGTGAGTGTTTTCTGTCTATCTGGCATTAACGTGCACTCTGTCACCATCAGACTTAACAGTGGCAGATGGCAGTTGTGTTAGCAAACATGCAGTCCTTTCCCCTCGTTCCTCCCCTTTGGACTGAGGAAGGCCTGGCTTTGGCTTACCGCTGACTCACACTGTGGCCACCTCTCTAGGGAAGCCTGAGGGGAGAATGTCAAACCACCGGAAGCCCTCGGTAATGCAGGTTTTCCGGTTTGCCCATGGCAACAGGCACAGCTGGGGCCTCTTCAAAGGCCTGTGGTAGATATTACCGTCTCAGTGTGAAATCCATCCGGGTTCAGTGCTTACTTCAGGGCCAAGTTGAGCATTTCCATGGGATAGATAGATTTTTCTTACCCTCTTGTGAAAAAAATACCTGAGTGTATGAGGATAGCCTTTCTGGCCCCTGGTGAACTTTTCTGTATAGAAAAGCAGCCAGCCATATTTAACAGTTTTATCCAGCAGCATGAATCATTTAACTGCCTTGGTTGATCTTTAGAGTATCCAGATTTCATTGTTTATAAAAAAAAATTATTTTAAGTAAGTTTTCCCTTCTTGGGAATCCAGGTGGGAACGTGTTGCAGATGCATTGTGTATTTTGGATTTCTGTAAAGGACTTTGTGGCATCCTAATTGCTACGCATGTAGGATAAGATGAGTGCTTAATTTATGAACCAATTTTCTAAAATTATCAGAGGCAGTTGAGATTGTGAAGATGCTGTTCTGGAATATAAGAAGTTTCAGGGAACCTAAAAGTTAACTTGTGTTTTGTAGAATTTACAGGATTGAGCAAATAATGCAAGTGAAATAATATGGGTGAGAGATTTATTGAATTGTCCCCATTTTATGGACACATATTTTTTCAACATTCAAGATGTTAAATTTTTAAATGTTTTTAACATTCTATAAAGGACAGAAATGGTATGGACCTAACAGAAGCAGAAGATATTAAGAAGAGGTGGTAAAATGCATAGAAGAACTGCACAAAAAAGATCTTCATGACCCAGATAATCATGATGATATGATCATTCACTTAGAGCCAGACATCCTGGAATGTGAAGTCAAGTGGGTCTTAGGAAGCATCACTACAAACAAAGCTAGTGGAGGTGATGGAATTCCAGTTGAGGTATTTCAAATCCTTAAAGATGATGCTGTGAAAGTGCTGCACTCAATATGCCAACAAATTTGGAAAACTCAGCAGTGGCCACAGGGCTGGAAAAGGTCAGTTTTCATTCCAGTCCCAAAGAAAGGCAATGCCAAGGAATGCTCAAACTGCCACACAATTGCTCTCATCTCACATACTGGCAAAGAAATGCTCAAAATTCTCCAAGCCAGGCTTCAGTAGTATGTGAACTGTGAACTTCCAGATGTTCAAGCTGGTTTTAGAAAAGGCAGAGGGACCAGGGATCAAATTGCCAACATCGCTGGATCATTGGAAAAGCAGGAGTTACAGAAAATCATCTACTTCTGCTTTATTGACTATACCAAAGCCTTGACTATGTGGATCACAATAAACTGTGGAAAATTCTTCAAGAGATGGGAATCTCTTGAAGGTCAGACCACCTGAGAAATCTGTATGCAGATGAAGAAACAACAGTTAGAACTGGACATAGAACAAGAGACTGGTTCCAAATCAGGAAAGGAGTACTACAAGGCTGTATATTGTCACCCTGCTTTTTTTAACTTCTATGCAGAGTACATCATGAGAAATGCTGGACTGGATGAAGCACAAGCTGGAATCAAGACTGCTGGGAAAAATGTCAATAACCTCAGATATGCAGATGACACCACAGTTATGGCAGAAAACAAAGAAGAACTAAAGATTTAACATCTTTCTTGATGAAAGTGAAAGAAGAGAGTGAAAAAGTTGGCTTAAAACTCAAGAGTCAGAAAACTAAGATCATGGCATCTGGTCCCATCACTTCATGGCAAATAGATGGGGAAACAGTAGAAACAGTGTCAGACTTTATTTTTTTGGACTTCAAAATCACTGCAGATGGTGAGTGTAGCCATGAAATTAAAAGACACTTACTCCTTGGAAGAAAAGTTATGACCAACCTAGGTATCATATTAAAAAGCAGAGACATTACTTTGCCAGCAAAGGTCCATCTAGTCAAGGCTATACTTTTTCCTGTGGTCATGTATGGATGTGAGAGTTGGACTGTGAAGAAGGCTGAGCACCAAAGAATTGATGCTTTTGAACTGTGGTGTTGGAGAAGACTCTTGAGAGTCCCTTGGACTGCAAGGAGATCCAACCAGTCCATCTTGAAGGAAATCAGTCCTAAATATTCATTGGAAGGACTTCTGCTGAAGCTGAAACTCCAATACTTTGTCTACCTTATGTGAAAAACTGACTCATTTGAAAAGACCCTGATGCCAGGGAAGATTGGAGGCAGGAGGAAAAGAGTAAACAGAGGATGAGATGGTCAGATAGCATCACCAACTAGTGGACTTGTATTTGAGTAGACTCCAGGAGCTGGTTTTGGACAGGGAGATCTGGCATGCTGCAGTCCATGGGGTCGCAAAGAATTGGACACAACTGAGGAACTGAGCTGAACGGAACTGAACATTCTATTTCAATTTTTATTTTGTACAGATGTGACTTTTTAGAGCAGTTTTAGATTCGCAGCAAAAAAAAGTATAGAGATTTCCCATATATCATCTGCTCCCATACATGCCTTGTTGCTGTTTAGTTGTTGTCATGTCCGAGTCTTTTGCAACCCCATAAACGGTAGCCCACCAGGCTCCTGTGTCTATGGGATTTTCCAGGAAGAATATTGGAGTGTGTTGCCATTTCCTTCTCCTCCCATATTGCATAGCTTTCCCCATTATCAGGATCTCTCACCACAACACATTTGTTACAGTTGATGGACCTACATGACACATCACAGTCACCCAAAGTCCATTGTTTACATGGGTGTTGCACATTCTGTGGGTTTACCCAAATGTGTAACGACATGATCCATCATTACGGAATCATACAGAGGAGTTCCATTGCCCTAAAAATCCACTTTGCTCTGCCTGTTCATCCCTCCCTCCCTCCTAACCCCTGGCAACCACTAGTGTTTTCACAGTCTCCATAGTTTTGCCTTTTCTAGGGATGTCGTATGGTTGGCATCATGTAGTACAAAGCCTTTCAGATTAGCTTCTTTCACTGTTTCAAATTTGCTAAGTCTTATCCTGAACTGATCATAGGAATGCCAAGTTCAGTCAACAAAAATGTGATTGATAATATAAATTGCATATATTCCATAATGCAAATCTGGAAATATCATCAGAGCTGTTAAGCCATGCCTGAAAAACTCTGTAATTTATCTGAGTTAGGGCTTGGAGATATCAAGCAATGTTGGTGGCTTATTATTTATTGTCACCTGAAATATGTATTGGGGATAAAATTCTTTTGGTATTATTCATGGTGATTATTCACTAGTTGATATAAAATGCTTAATAGTAGGCCAAAATCTCTTTGGACTCAGGCCTTGCATTGCTAATGAGTGATACGCAGCCACTTGAGCGTTTCAAATGGCAGTGGCCTTATTGGTTACAGTGCTCGGGGTGCATTATACTCTGCACATTAGTTTTCAGGAACTAACAAAGTGGTCCCCTTAAATGAGTTGGCGGTATATCGAGATAATTTAGAGCATACTTAGGTCAATCTTCTATCTTAAATATTAAATTGGGGTGCATAAGATACATATTTTGGGACAAGCACTCTTTCAGAGTTTAGGCTCATAAATATATTGATTAAGGCATCATATGTTTAAAGGATTGATAGAGGCATCTCATCTGATTTCTTTATTTCTAGTGATTCTTAAGTACCTTTGTAAATGTGATGAGGAACCAAGCAAGGGCACCTGGGTTGCTGTTACACGTGTTTTACTTGATATTGACCTGTAACGTGCCTTTAAGCTGGTATTCAATATGGCATCTCTGCACTGCAATTTTAGTGATTTCTGAATAAGACTGTAAATTAAGCGTATTCTCATTCCTTTAGAGCTACAAGTTCTTATTTTGCTTTATTTTATTTTGTTTCTGAATCATTCATACAATTGCCTCAACATTCTGCTTTGATTTGCTATAGAGACCTAGGTTTATTTATGTTAATCTCATGAGAATGATGCCAAAGGTATTTTTTTTCTGTTGGCTTTGAAGGTGATTTTGGAATTTATAAATATTTCAGTAGGTAGACTCAAGGAATTTTAGAGCAAGTATAGACTCTGAATTCATTCTAATGTGAAATCTCAGAGATTTTGAGACTTCAGGTCACAAACGTAGAACCAAGCTGTCACTAGAGCCTACATTTTTAATAGTCATTGAATAAAGCTGCTCTTGGTGTTGATACAACTAAACACTAAATTAGGTGTTCACAGGATTCTAGCGGGTAAAAACTGACAGGTGGAAGCTAAGGCTAAATTATCTACCTCAAACATCTGCCTCTATTGAAAAATGTCACAAATTACGTGATATCAAGGTAAAATACAATGGCAAGTGCTTCTGCAGCCAGAGTATGGAAGTCTTTCCTACCATCAATAAACCTTACTGTAAAAAAGATGCTAATACTTTCAGCTGCTATTTATTTTTAAGTTATATGTAAAATATCATTGAGTAATTATATCATTGAGTCTTACATCATTGAGTAATATCTTTACCACATAAGAGAAAAAGGTTCTTGTGTGAATCCTGAAAAACATCTCAGAGCCAGGCAGGAGACCTAGCTCTCAAAAGACAAGATATTAAAAGGTACACTTGTCAAACATCATAGCTTATCCCAACTCCTAGCTAGGGCCTGTGGTGGGTGAGTAGATAAACAAAATTGATTATAAAGTACGTAATTTAATACTCCAGGTACTTTGCTAAATGATTCCTATTCATCTTGTTTTATTCTTGTAACAACACCTTCAGTTCAGTTCATTCACGTAGTCATGTCGAACTCTTTGTGACCCCATGAATCGCAGCACGCCAGGCCTCCCTGTCCATCACCAACTCCCGGAGTTCACTCAGATCATGTCCACTGAGTCCATGATGCCATCCAGCCATCTCATCCTCTGTCGTCCCCTTCTCCTCCTACCCCCAATCCCTCCCAGCATCGGAGTCTTTTCCAATGAGTCAACTCTTCACCTGAGGTGGCCAAAGTACTGGAGCTTCAGCTTCAGCATCACTTTTTCCAAAGAAATCCCGGGGCTGATCTCCTTCAGAATGGAGTGGTTGGATCTCCTTGCAGTCCAAGGGACTCTCAAGAGTCTTCTCCAACACCACAGTTCAAAAGCATCAATTCTTCGGCACTCAGCCTTCTTCACAGCCCAACTCTCACATCGATACATGACCACAGGAAAAACCATAGCCTTGACTAGATGGACCTTAGTCGGCAAACTAATGTCTCTGCTTTTAAATATGCTATCTAGGTTGGTCATAACTTTCCTTCCAAGGAGTAAGTGTCTTTTAATTTCATGGCTGCAATCACCATCTGCAGTGATTTTGTAGCCCCCCAAAATAAAGTCTGACACTGTTTCCACTGTTTCCCCATCTATTTCCCATGAAATGATAGGACCAGATGCCATGATCTTCGTTTTCTGAATGTTGAGCTTTAAGCCAACTTTTTCACTCTTCTCTTTCACTTTCAACAAGAGGCTTCTTAGTTCCTCTTCACTTTCTGCCAAAAGGGTGGTGTCATCTGCATATCTGAGGTTATTGATATTTTTCCCAGCAATCTTGGTTCCAGCTTGTGTTTCTTCCAGTCCAGCATTTCTCATGATGTACTCTGCATAGAAGTTAAATAAGCAGGCTGACAGTATACAGCCTTGACGTACTCCTTTTCCTATTTGGAACCAGTCTGTTGTTCCATGTCCAGTTCTAACTGTTGCTTCCTGACCTGCATACAGATTTCTCAAGAGGCAGGCCAAGTGGTCTGGTATTCCCATCTGTCTCAGAATTTTCCACAGTTTATTGTGATCCACACAGTCAAAGTCTTTGGCATAGTCAATAAAGCAGAAATAGATATTTTTCTGGAACTCTCTTGCTTTTTCCATGATCCAGAGGATGTTGACAATTTGATCTCTGGTTCCTCTCCCTTTTCTAAAACCATCTTGAACATCTGGAAGGTCATGGTTCACATATTACTGAAGCCTGGCTTGGAGAATTTTGAGCATTACTTTACTAGTGTGTGAGATGAGTGCAATTGTGCAGTAGTTTGAGCATTCTTTGGCATTGCCTTTCTTTGGGATTGGAATGAATACTGACCTTTTCCAGTCCTGTGGCCACTGCTGAGTTTTCCAGATTTGCTGGCATATTGACTACAGCACTTTCACAGCGTCATCTTTCAGGATTTGGAATAGCTCAACTGGAATTCCATCACCTCCACTAGCTTTGTTTATAGTGATGCTTTCTAAGGCCCACTTGACTTCACATTTTAGGATGTCTGGCTCTAGACGAGTGATCACACCATCTTGATTATCTGGGTCACGAGTACCTTTTTTTTTATAACCCCACACCCAAAGTAAGAGAAACCCAAGTAAGATGGTAGGTGTTGCAAGAAGGCATCAGAGGGCAGACACAGTGAAACCATACTCACAGAAAACTAGTCAATCTAATCACACTAGGACCACAGCCTTGTCTAACTCAATGAACAACACCTTAGGGTAGGGCTATTATGACTCCCAAGTTCTAAATGGGATAGCACAGGTGTAGAGAAATTAAAACTTTTCCTGAAACCATGTGGCTGATTTATAAAACTAAGATTTGAATACGAGTCCATCTGAAACCAATGGTGCTACACCCATAACCATAGCTCTGCTGCTGCTGCTAAGTCGCTTCAGTCATGTCCGACTCTGTGTGACCCCATAGACGGCAGCCCACCAGGCTCCCCCGTCCCTGGGATTCTCCAGGCAAGAACACTGGAGTGGGTTGCCATTTCCTTCTCCAGTGCATGAATGTGAAAAGTGAAAGTGAAGTTGCTCAGTTGTGCCTGACTCATAGCGACCCCATGGACTGCAGCCTTCCAGGCTCCTCCATCCATGGGATTTTCCAGGCAAGAGTACTGGAGTGGGGTGCCATCGCCTTCTCTGAACCATAGCTCTACAGTGGTTAAATTGTATGATCAGAGAGAACAGAAAGGCATGCATATAAAGGCTTGATGAGTTTCAGGTGAAGATATTTGAGATATAGCCATGTTGAAGCCAGCTGGAACCAGCTCTCAAAAGCTGATAGTTAAATATTTAGGAATTTGGCAAGCTGGTTGTTAAATTATTGGTAATATTGAGTCATCCATCATGAAAGTATTTACACCACAGAAATGAGCAAATGCTATAAATCAGTACTTTGTTCTCATTAAATCAGTTTTCCAGCATAACACTAGCTCCTTGAATGTTAGTGTTAAAGCACAGCATGTATGGAGGAGAAAGAATGGGAGAGAAGATAGACACATACATTAAGATCAGTTTATAAACACCTTGCTCGGATAGACATGAGCACGGCCATGTTTTTGCAGTGTAAATCGGATTCGGTCATCTCTCAACCTATAATCCTTCAATGACTTACAACTGAAATAAAATCTAAATTGCCTATCTTGGGAAATGATCTGTGCTTTCCTCTTCAACTTGATCTCTGCAGTTTTCTCTGTAATTCTCACTCTCAGATCAAGCTGTAGCACACTGGTCAACTTGTTTCAGATTCTTAATAAGCCAAGCTCTTTCCAAATTTAGTCATTTACACTAATTGTCCCCTTAGTGTACTTCTGAAGTTTTCTCATGGTTGTATTCTTCAGATCTCAGTTTAAATGTCACTTCCTAAAAAGGCTTAACTTTCAAATCTAAAGTAGCTGCCAAGTTTCTCTTGTCACATCAGCCTATTTTAACAGTCTGCTTATCACTTAATGGTGTGATATGGGGTTAAATGCCACACCTCTAAAGCCAGACTGCTGTGACCCATTCTTCCTTCACCATTCCTAGCTGTGGGACTTCATGCAGTTTGCTTATCTCCATGACTCAATTTCCTATTTGAAAAATAGAATGCAATTATTTCCTTTCCATGGGATTTCTGTGGGAATTAATATATGTAAAAAAACACAAAGCACACATGAGAAAGAGCAGTGACTGGTCCATAAAGCATTCAAAATATTTCAGATACTATTGTCACTGATAGCTGATACTTAATGACTTGTTTTCCAGTTCTTTCAACTAGAATAGAAGTCCAGTTGGAAGAGGCACCTCATCTTTTCTGTTTGCTTTTGAGTCTCTCCATCCCTGATTCCTAGAGCATTATCTGTCAAGTGGTAGGCAGTGGGGCAGGATGAGAACGTATGACAAGGAGCTGATCATTCAGAGTTTCTTGGTTACTTTCCTAACTTCTCTCAGCATTCTGTGTTGTTGCCTTCTCTGAACTGAGGTCAATGGAATGAACATAGATGTCTGAAGCAGCCATTTTCAGGGGATGAAATAAAAGTAAGAGCTTCTGCCTTTTCTCAATAAGCAACATACTTCATCTCCAACTCGTGGGTGGCTATTCAAGAATGTGGGCCCGTTTGTTGTCAGATTTTTCATTTATTAAGAGAAGACATAAATATGGATATATTTTTGGTGTGAAATCTCCCAAGTTTTAAATGTTGGCAACAAATTCAAAATTTATACATGAGCTTTAGTCAAAGAAATCAGGTCTGCAGGCTAGATTTAGCCATGGATCACCTGTTTACAAGCTGTGGTCTTTTTTTTTTTTAATTTTTATTTTTACCTTATTTTACTTTACATTACTGTATTGGTTTTGCCATACATTGATATGAATCCGCCATGGGTGTACATGAGTTCCCAATCCTGAACCCCCTCCCACCTCCCACCCGATATCATCTCTCTGGATCATCCCGTGCACCAGCCCCAAGCATCCTGTATCTTGTATCGAACATAGACTGGCAATTCGTTTCTTATGTGATAGTATACATGTTTCAGTGCCACTCTCCCAAATCATCCTACCCTCTCCCTCTCCGTCAGAGTCCAAAAGTCCATTCTATACATCTGTGTCTCTTTTGCTGTCTCACATATGGGGTTATCCTTACCATGTTTCTAAATTCCATATATATATATATGTGTTAGTATACTGTATTGGTGTTTTTCTTTCTGGCTTACTTCACTCTGTATAATCGGCTCCAGTTTCATCCAATGGTCGTGAATTTGATCTCTCAGTTTTTGTTTGTGAGGTCAGTATCCTCTGTTTACCATCCTCTATCACTGCAGATGGTGACTGCAGCCATGAAATTAAAAGACGCTTACTCCTTGGAAGAAAAGTTATGACCAACCTAGATAGTATATTCAAAAGCAGAGACATTACTTTGCTGACTAAGGTCCATCTAGTCAAGGCTATGGTTTTCCCAGTGGTCATGTATGGATGTGAGAGTTGGACTGTGAAGAAGGCTGAGTGCCGAAGAATTGATGCTTTTGAACTGTGGTGTTGGAGAAGACTCTTGAGAGTCCCTTGGACTGCAAGGAGATCCAACCAGTCCATTCTGAAGGAGATCAACCCTGGGATTTCTTTGGAAGGAATGATGCTAAAGCTGAAGCTCCAGTACTTTGGGCACCTTATGCGAAGAGTTGACTCATTGGAAAAGACTCTGATGCTGGGAGGGATAGGAGGCAGGAGGAGAAGGGGACGACAGAGGATGAGATGGCTGGATGACATCACAGACTCAATGGACGTGAGTCTGAGTGAACTCAGGGAGATGGTGATGGACAGGGAGGCCTGGCGTGCTGTGATTCATGGGGTCGGTTGCAAAGAGTCGGACACGACTGAGCGACTGAACTAAACTGAACCTTACAAGGAAACTGCCTGATGACCACAGTCTACAGCTACATCTTCCTGAATTTCTGTGCCTGGCATCCTCCACTTGCTAAACAAACCCTCCCCAAGGTGGTACCCTTGGTCTGAAGTTTATTCCTTGGGTTTACCATTTTATTCACCAGAGTTACATGGTTCACACCAAAGTTTGTATTGTATGCTGTGGATGCAAGGATAAGGAAGGTCAACAGTCTGGGTCTTTTATTTAAGTGTTTATTATTGAAGAGAGATGTTACCTGAGGAAAGAAAGTTCATTTCTCATTTCTCCCTTCTGTTATTTTTCCTTCCCTAAGGCATATAGTGACATCAGTCTGAGCAGTATTCTCAGTCAAAAAGTTTATTCCAAGTAATTTTTAGAAAGTTACTGTGACATGGTGCCTTGCCAATGCACTTTGTTTCCTATGAACATTTGGCTAGGGGAGGGGAGTAATCTAGAACAGTGGTCTGTAACACTTTTTGTTTATATGTGCCACTACCAGTAAAAAAAAAATCGATTTTGACCTGAATGTGTGCCCCCCAAATTCATATGTTGAAAATTTAAACTCCAAGATGACAATATTTAGAAGGTAGAGTTTTGGAGTCATTCAGTTCAGTTCAGTTCAATTCAGTCACTCAGTCGTGTCTGACTCTTTGTGACCCCATGAATCACAGCACACCAGGCCTCCCTGTCCATCACCAACTCCCGGAGTTCACTCAGACTTGCATCCATCAAGTCAGTGATGCCATCCAGCCATCTCATCCTCTGTTGTCCCCTTCTCCTCCTGCCCCCAATCCCTCCCAGCATCAGTCTTTTCCAATGAGTCAACTCTTCGCATGAGGTGGCCAAAATACTGGAGTTTCAGCTTTATCATCATTCCTTCCAAAGAAATCCCAGGGTTGATCTCCTTCAGAATGAACTGGTTGGATTTCTTTGCAGTCCAAGGGACTCTCAAGAGTCTTCTCCAACACCACAGTTCATTAGGGCAATGGAATTACTGTTTTTATAAAAGAGATCCTTTATGCCACATGTAAGCTTTTAACAAAAAAAAAAAAAGGACTACTAAGAGGCTGGCCCTCACCAGATAATGTATCTTGGTGTTCCAGCCTCCATTACTATGAGAAAAAAATGTTTGATGTTTATAAGCTGCTCACTTTATGGTATTTTATTATAGGAGCCCAGCTTCCCAAGTGGCTCAGTAGTAAATAACTTGCCTTCCAATGCAGGAGCCAAAAGAAATGCAAGTTCTACCCCTGGGTCAGAAGATCCCTGGAGGAAGAAATGGAAACCCACTCCAGTATTATTTCTGAGATAATCCCATGGACAGGGTTCCTGGTGGGCTACAGTCCATGGGACCACAAAGAACAGGACACAACTGAGCAGCTGAGCATGCACGCACACACACACACACACGCGCGCGCACACACACACACACACACACACACACGCAATGAGCCTATAGTTCCATATATGTGAATTTATTTATTGTTGTTTTTCAGTCGCTCAGTCATGTCTGAATCTTTGCAGCCCCATGGACTGTAGCACGCCAGGCTTCACTGTCCTTCTCCATCTTCTGGAGCTTGCTCAAACTCATGGTCATTGAGTTGGTGATGCCATCCAACCATCTCATCCTCTGTCATCCCCTCTCCTGCCTTCAGTTTTTTCCAGAATTAGGGTCTTTTCCAGTGAGTTGGCTCTTTGCTTCAGGTGGCCAAAGTATTGGATCTTCAGCTTCAGTATCAGTCCTTCCAATGAATATTCAGGGTTGATTTCCTTTAGACTTGACTGGTATGATCTCCTTGCAGTCCAAGGGACTCTCAGGAGTCTTTTCCAGCACCAAAGTTCACAAGCATCAATTCTTTGGTGCTTAGCCTTCTTTATGGCCCAACTTTCACATCCATACATAGCTACTGAAAAAACCATGGCTTTGACTAGACAGACCTTTGTAGGCAAAGTAACGTCTCTGCTTTTTAATGTGTGTCTAGGTTTCTTCCAAGGAGCAAGCATCTTAATTTCATCACTGCAGTCACTGTCCACAGAAATTTTGGAGCCCAAGAAAATAGAGCTTTTCACTGTTTCCATTGTTTCCCCATCTATATGCATGAAGTGATGGTATTGGAGACCATGATCTTAGTTTTTTGAATGTTAAGTTTTAAGCCCGCTTTTTCACTCCCCTTTTTCACTTTCATCAAGAGGCTCTTTAATTCCTCTTTGCTTTCTGCCATAAGGGTGGTGTCATCTGCATATCTGAAGTTATTGGTATTTCTCCCAACAGTCTTGGTTCCTGTTTGTGCTTCATCCAGTTTGGCATTTTGCTTGAGGTAATCTGCATATAAGTTAAATAAACAGGGTGACAATGTACAGCATTGATGCGTTTCTTTCCCAGTTTTGAACCAGTCTTATTCCATGTTCAGTTCTAACTGTTCGTTCTTGACATGCAGACAGGTTTCTCAGGAGGCAGGTAAGGTGGTCTCATATTTCCCTCTCTTAGAATTTTCCATAGTTTGTCATGATCCACACAGTCAAAGGCTTTAGCATAGTCAATGAAGCAGAAATAGATGTTTTTCTGGAATTCTCTTGCTTTTTCTGTGATCCAGTGGATTTGGTAATTTGATTTCTGGTTCCTCTGCCTTTTCTAAGTCCAGCTTAAACATCTGAAAGTTTAAGGTTAACATACTGTTGAAGCCTGGCTTGGAGGATTTTGAGCATGACCTTGCTAGCATGTGAAATGAGTGTAATTGTGTGGTAGTTTGAACATTTTTGGCATTGCTTTTCTTTGAGATTGGAATGAAAACTGACGTTTCCAGTCCTGTGGCCACTGCTGAGTTTTCCAAATATGCTGGCATATTGAGTGCAGCATTTTCACAGCATCATCTTTTAGGATTTGAAATAGCTCAGATGGAATTCCATCACCTCCCTTAGGATACTTCCTAAGGCCCACTTGACCTCACACTCCAGGATGTCTTGCTTTAGGTGAGTGATTACACCATCATGGTTATCCAGGTCATTAAGACCTTTTTTGTATAGTTCTTCTGTGTTTTCTTGCCACTTCTTAATATCTGTTGCTTCTGTTATGTCCATACCATTCTGTCCTTTATTGTTCCTATCTTTGCATTATATGTTCCTTTGGTATTTCTGATTTTCTTGAAGAGATCTCTAGTCTTTTTCATTCTATTGCTTTTCCTCTTTTTCTTTGCATTGTTCACTGAGGAAGGCTTTCTTATCTCTCCTTGCTATTCTTTGGACCTCTGCATTCAGATTGACTGATCTTTCCTTTTCTCCTTTTCCTTACTTATTTGTTATTTTATATTCAATCCCATGTTCTAGTATATTGTGCTGTGTGCTCAGTTGCTTCAGGCTAGTATAAGTCACATATATTTAAAAATGCACATAAAATATCATTTTATAATACTGAGATTAAAAATAGTAAATTCAATTATCTTTTCGTACTGCATGGAAGAATTACCAAGCACACTTCATGGGTGCATATACTCCTGGTCTAAAGACAAACATCAACTTTTAAAGAGACTGCTTTACTGGACTGTAAATCAGCTGTCCTGATTTACTCTTTTTGTCAGTGTTGCATTAGAATGCTGTTCACGTTGGAAGTGCTAGGTTGAGGACGTGAGGACACAGCCTGGGGCTCCAACCCACAGCACAGCTGCTAGAATTGAAGGGTCTGAAAGTCCTGTGTACCAGGCCCAAAAAACCAAGTCTGCTGGCTCCAGATAATCTGAAGACTCAATATCACATATATTTAAAAATGCACATAAAATATCATTTTATAATACTGAGATTAAAAATAGTAAATTCAATTATCTTTTCATACTGCATGGAAGAATTACCAAGCACACTTCATGGGTGCATATACTCCTGGTCTAAAGACAAACATCAACTTTTAAAGAGACTGCTTTACTGGACTGTAAATCAGCTGTCCTGATTTACTCTTTTTGTCAGTGTTGCATTAGAATGCTGTTCACGTTGGAAGTGCTAGGTTGAGGACATGAGGACACAGCCTGGGGCTCCAACCCACAGCACAGCTGCTAGAATTGAAGGGTCTGAAAGTCCTGTGTACCAGGCCCAAAAAACCAAGTCTGCTGGCTCCAGATAATCTGAAGACTCAATATGCTTGCTGCTAATGTGCTCTCCTAACTGCAGCGCCCACCTCCTGTCTCTCCCACCCTCTGTGGGAAGAGGGCAGTTAGACTGGCTTTTCTCAACATCATCAGAGTGTTTGTCATATCCTCTGGATTACTGAGGTTATAATCTCTGACCTAAACCGTGATACAAGGGATGAAGCTGCAGTGTCTGAAGCCTCATCACTCTCCGCAAAGCTCAAGGGCAGATTTATTTTAACAGCTGTTCACTACCTGATTGGAATTAGGATACTTATGAAAAGGTCAAGGAGAAAGAGCTAAACAGCACATCTGTTTCACTCATAAGACCATATTTCTAGGAAGGTAGGAAAAAAAAAACATTCTATTAAAGAAAATCTCAACAGTCATTTTAAGAAGCATGATTTCACTATGATTGTAAAACAAGGTATCTGTCTTATTCTTCCTTAACATTTCCTTTTTCTAGGAATATAGTAGTGCCCTTGTTTCTGTCCTATATTCTTTTGAACCCTGGCAAAAAGCTGACCTGATATTCTTATTTTATAAGCATTATTTTTTTACCCTCTAATTCTGTGTTAATCATTGAAAGCTTTGTTTCTGTTTTATATTTTTTTATTGAAAAGCATTGATCAGCAATTCTATGGGCTCTTCTGTTTTGTTTCATCATTCAAATGCCTTCCACATTTCTTTATCTTTAGATCTTTTTAAATTAAGCTTTATTAACTGAAATCATACTCTTTCTAAAATAGAAAGCATCCTGATTTGGACAAAGCTGACCTATGCACTTGTCTGAGTGAACTGTCAAACCTAATCTTATTGTCCCTGCTGTTACAGTCTTAATTCCTCACCAACAACTGTGCATGAAAGTGCTTTGAGAAGTGACAGCTGGTTGTGTGTCTCGAGAAGTGTCTCGTCCTGACAAATACTATCAATGGTTCAGTGTCAGCTTGGGAAGACACAACAAATGGCATTCCATAGAGGTCACTTCTTGGGCCAGTTAACATTTGGATCAGTGGCTTGGGTACTGGAATAGAAAATATGCTTAGAATGTCTGTGATGGATGCTAATATTTATGATGAGAACAGACCCAGGTCCTGAGTTACCCTCTCTACCTTATAATCTTGCTATAACTTGAAGAAGCTGTGAATGATTTTATATGAAGAAATGGAAATCCCAGTAACCTTTGCCACCTAAATTCAATCAGTCATCATAAGGCAGGCCAAAGCCTCCTATCAGGCTCTACTTACACCATAGACTGACCCTCTCATCTTCTCTTTGCTTCCATGGCCTATAGCATCTTGATGATTTACTCTCTTTGCAGATTGTCACTGACTGCCATTCAGCCTGATTTTTAACATCTCCACAGCTATACTTTCTGAAACACTGAGCCTTATTTGGGAGCTTTAATGATTTAACTGCAAACATAGAAGGGAATAAAGATATTTTTAAAATTCCAAACAATATGGATGATTAAAAGCTAGAGAAACTATTAAAAGTAATACTAATACTAGGTTTTCTGGTCTACCTTAAAATGCAAATGGAGCTGTCAGTCTAAGAATCCCCACGTGTACCCCAATGTTCATTGCGGCACTGTTTATAATAGCCAGGACATGGAAGCAACCTAGATGTCCATCAGCAGATGAATGGATAAGAAAGCTGTGGTACATATACACAATGGAGTATTACTCAGCTATTAAAAAGAATACATTTGAATCAGTTCTAATGAGGTGGATGACGCTGGAGCCGATTATACAGAGTGAAGTAAGCCAGAAAGAAAAACACCAATACAGTATACTTACACATATATATGGAATTTAGAATGATGGTAATGATAAACCTGTACGCAAGACAGCAAAAGAGACACAGATGTATAGAACGGCCTTTTGGACTCTGT